>OX457036.1:75485267-75492767 GCA_949752735.1 Lumbricus terrestris | reverse complement strand
AAGGTGATGTTAATTCTCTCGTTCGCTGTTCCCTGGAAGATGTATCGACAGTTGGTATTCATCGAGTACTGGATCGGATATCCAGGGCTGCTGAAGTTGCCCGTTGGTCCGGTCGAGTCCGTCGTGTAGATCGACTCACAGGAATAAGCCAGACCTAACAGCCGTTCACCAACATAACCAATAACCATTTACTATCGACAGGAATAAGCCAGACCTAACAGCCGTTCACCAACACAATCATTTACTATCGTCATCATAAGTTTTCATAATCATCATTATCATCGTCATCGTCATCGTCATCGTCATCGTCATCGTCATCGCCATCATCATCATCATCATCGTCATCGTCATCGTCATCATCATCGTCATCATCAACAATAACAACAACAACAAGACTATTATCAATGGCATCTGCATTCTTTTTATCTCCACGCATTATCATCAACTAATGGATGGAACTCAAAGACAGATTATTCCAAGGCAGACGTCGGTTCCTCGTTTCTATTGTCTTTGATGGACAGGAGACAAACAAAGAGAATCTTGTAGATCAAAGAGGAAACGAATGTCCACGTGTCGACGACCTAATGCATGATTTGCCTCCAAGAAGAAGCAACACTTAAGGTCATTGAAGACGACAACCGTTTTTTGCAGATCCATGAACTCAGAAGGTTTTGCATCTCACACTAAGACGAGTTACGCCACCGATTTCAATTTGCGCCTATAACTCAGTCAACTGGGTTTCGCTCGTGAATAAGCGCTCGTGAATAAGCGCTCGTGAATAAGCGCTCGTGAATAAGCGCTCGTGAATAAACGCTCGTGAACAAGCGCTCGTGAATAAGCTGGTGCCATGCGCTCAGCTTTCGAGTGGCGCTTTCGAATTGTGTAGATTACGTCGTCATTACCATTAGGTCTTTACGATTATATTGGTTTTTAGTAGGGCTGCTGATTAATCGCGATTAACGCGCGCGTCTAACGCGGTAAAAAATTGCGATTAAAAATTTTAACGCATCAATCGTATGCGTTGATTAGATCTGATTAAAATTGAATCAGATTCAAAGGTAGAAAAATATCTTTTTAAGCGGAAAGCTCATGCTTAAAACTAGCGATACATTCTTTGCATATAGGCCTATTCCATGAAAAATTTGACTGTCATCGTGGCAATTCGTCGCGCAATTATCGCCTGCATGCGAGCCAAAACATGCGTTTATCGCTCACAATGAACCGTTGACATCGGCCGCATCGGCCACTAAAGTTGCTTCAACACCTCGTCAGATTACATTGGCTGCCTGGTTTCAAAAAATAATTAATTGCTTACAGAAGAACAAAACAGACGATCGAGGTGTGGCAAGAGCTGCAACCTCTTGTGAAAAATTCTGACCAACTGGATGATGTTCAACAGTAGCCTACTATAATTGTTAATCAAAAACAGCATCCATTGAACCGACAAATGTCAATAAACTGTGTCTAAACAATTCGTTGAATACATACCGTAATTAATTCTGATAGTCAGAGAAACGATTGTCTAATTTTCACATTTAGGCCTATAGCATTTTAAGGTGACTCCGATAAAAAAACGGATTTCGAGCCGTTGACTGATTTGAAGTTTTGAACAGTGCTTCAATTCTGTCTGTTATACTAACTGTTCAATAAACTAAATGTAGAAATTCAATGGCCCATGCCAAAGTTTATTGAAATTGATTAGGCCTATAATAGGAAGTATTGTCGTATGTATTTTATTAATTTAAGCTTCAGGCTCCTTAGAAACATATTAAGATTAATTATACACATGAAGGAAATGTGTTGCGTTTAATTTGCAGTTAATTGCGATTTAAAAAAATTAAATCGTGCGATTAATTTCGATTAAATTTTTTAATCGAGCAACAGCCCTAGTTTTTAGTTTGTAAACATGTGATATATGATGCATGCGCGCTTGTCTGGTGGAAATAACGACCACTTACTTACCTACTAGTCTACGTCTATGTCGGCTAGAAATAATCGACTGTGAACAAACATAATGGGGCCATTATACACCGTGGTTCCAAAAAAACTAAGCCAAATTGTTTTGCATATATCTCTAATACCTGATGACATATCACGCTAAAATTTTACAAATATTCAGAGAATTGGACCAAGAATATTATTCCAAAATTTCAAGAGATAAAGTTGAGCGGGTAAAAAGATATGAATCTGTCAACTTCATATGCCGAAATTTCAGTTTACAAGCAATATTCGGTTAGATTCAATAAAATGTAAGCCAAACTGTTTTTCTTACATCTCTAATGTTTGATGATTAATCATACTAAAATTTTCCCAATATTTAGATAATTGAACCAAGAATACGATTCCAAAACATTATGTCATAAATTTGAACGGCGAGAGAAAGATATGGATATTTTAACCTCATCTCCTGAAACATCAGTTTTCAGCAAGTCTGTTATGGTATTCTTTGCGGTTTCGGCGCTTGGTCGTTCCCATAGTTTTCATCGATCCCGGAGTAAAAATTAATGGAACCTATTATCGCGACATCTTCTACCTGTAATCAGAAATCTAGCCCCAGAAGGCTGTTTTGTTTTTCAACAGGACAGTGGCCACAGCCCACAGAGCTAAGGAAGCCATCGAAATGCTGACAAGAGAGACGCCAGACTTCATTTCTCCCACATTATGGCCTCCGAACAGCCCAAATTTGAATCCTGTCGACTATAAACTGTGGAGCGTGATGCAAGACCGAGTCTACCAGACAACCATCCATGATATAAATGATCTGAAGCAACACTTGTTTGAAGTGTGGGATTGCCTGGACCAGAGGATAATCGACAATGCTGCTGCTTAATGGCGCCAGCTCCTCCAGGCTTGCGTGCAAGCAGCAGGAGGAGGACATTTTGAGCATCTTATTTAATTCAATAATCAAACCATACTGTTGGAATAATATTGGTGGTTCAATTCTCTACATATCTGGAAAATCTTAGAATGATTAATCATCAGGCATTAGAGATATTAGAAAAACAGTTAGACTTACATAAATGAATCCAACAGAAAATTGCTTGTAAACTGATATTTCCGCATATGAAGTTGACAGATACATATCTTTTTATCCGTTCAACTTTATCTCATGAAATTTTGGAGACATATTCTTGGTCCAATTCTCTAAATATTTGTAAAATTTTAGCGTGATATGTCATCAGGTATTAGAGATATATGCAAAACAATCTGGCTTAGTTTTTTTTTGAACCACGGTGTATATGATACGGCGGCCGGGTACAACTTATAATCGCAGCAACCTTTAAATATCTCATTGATCTAAAATTGGATTGTTAGTAGGCCTAAACAGCCTTCTAAAAAATGTACCGAACGATCCAAACCTTAGAAAGCACATTGATTCACGGATTTATTCCTCTTTTACTGTCACTCATTGTCACTTTATCTTGATACGTATACCGTTGAGCTGATGAACCGCGTATACATGCAGTTTTTATCTTTCTTCCGCTGAGATTTCTTTCATCAACAACTGATTCATCTCCTGCCGCAACCAGCTCCTGCTCTTGTTCCTCCTCCTCCTCCTATTTCTCCTCCTTCTCTTATTCTCCTCCTTCTCTTCTTTTTTCTTTTAGGCATTGTTTCCCCGTCATCGAATTGAGTGAAGATCGGACGAGACATCACTGATGCGTGAAGAGTTATTGCTTCTGTAATATACTATAATGTGGTTATTGCGGTTCAGATGACAGTAATCGAAACCGGAATTGATTTTTACGTTTCTCCGAATAGTTCATCTGTTTATTGTATTGAAGCCAGATAAATTATGGCACAGCACTTGCACAAGACAGTAGATAACTTTAAAAATTTCATTGATTAAATAGTAAGTGTTATAGCTGTGCACCAAAGCTTCAAGTCAACTCTCACAATAAGATTCTTTTATTGTCATTGACAGATCAATTACCAGGTTGCATGCACACCAGAGCGCCGATATGCAACTGGTATAAAAGAATTTTCTTACTTACTTGCACTGTACAACAGTGTACGTGATTGTAACCCAAAATGACTGGATAGATTGATTTGAATTTAATGGGAAGAAGTAATTTACACAGTCTATTTCAGTCGTAACCTGACATTAGCAGTCTGACCCGGATGAAGCACAGAAGAAAAAGAAGCAATGAGTTATTCTGGCTAATGTTACATTAGTAGTGTAAATTCTAATGTAAATTCCAATAAGTTCCTGTGTTAGACGTGGAAGCTTAGACATCTCTCGAGAGACTTCGTTCTAAAGTCAGGTTTTATGTGCATCGTTATCATCTGCGACTTCTATCTACTCCGGACTCGAGACTCCAGGCAGACTTCATGTAGTCCGATTAACGAACTGGACGTCCTCGCCTATTATTATGGACAGCGCTGCTAATGTCCATGCGCGGCAAGGAGTCCAGTTGATTTCTTCCAACGTCTTGAGGAATTGGATATAATCGTAGCTCGCAGAACTCGGGCATGGTTCTGCTTGCTTGCTGCTGGAAACAGACGGAACTCTCCAATCGTTGATCACCTGAGACAATTAAATGTCTCGCAGTTATGAACTTTGACCGCAAAATTCCGATATGACTCAACTGAAACCAGCACCATTTGTTTGCTTGTATGTGCATTTTTTTGTTATAGCGCCACTTCAAGATACTACTCAGAAGCGCTCCCGATTACAGAGTGGACACTGCATCGAAGTTTCACGCCGAAGCGCTGAGCAATTGCGAGTGAAGGACTAGCTCAAGGTCCCAACACGGAGGCTTGAGGTGGATTCGAACCTGCAACCCTCCGGCTGCAATGCAACGAACATCGAATATACCCACTACCCCACCGTGTCCCACACCAAACCACCGTGCCCCACACTACACCACCGTGCCCCACACTACACCACCGTGCCCCACGTGCTTTCCACTCTCTGTGTTGCAGAGTTGTCCGTTGGAAACGTTGCAGCGGTTGTTATGGCGACGGCGGTGGTGGTAGTCATGATGATGGTGGAGTCATCATAAACGCCCTGGTCATATCCAGCCATTTCTTCCATCCACTTACGAAGCAAATTACTCTTAGGTCCTCTTCTATTTGTGCCAATCAATTACAGAATGACTGCTGTACACAGACACAAGTAGGCTACGTATGGCTGTACTATAATTATATGCATACATAATATGCATTCATGTATGTATTTATTTATATCTGTATATACAAACAAAAACGTATAAGCTTTGTATGTAAGTATACAACGAAGAATACATAGTAATGCGATACTTCCAACCCTTTTTCTTAGACAAGAGATCGTCTGCCTGCGAACTGAATATATATATATATAATTATATATATTATATATATATATATTCCAAGAAATCTTCTTTTATGTGCAAGTATATACATGTGCTTACATTCTTTTGTGTTCAAGGCCCTGCCGCTCACAGCAGAAACGCCACACACGCTCAGAGTGTTTTCTATTATTTCACGCGGATATACAATGTACTGTTGGAAAGGATCTGCAGTTGAGCGGCCTGCAGAGGGCAAGGAAAGCATAACATGTAACGATGGAAAGAAAGAAAAGTAAAGGAAATCTGAGATTGAACGGTTGACGATAATTTAAATGAAGAAAAATATAACTCGACCTGAAAGAAGGCGTTGGCTTGTATACTCAATGGCAGCTCAAGTGATGCTGATGCTGATGCTGCTGCTGCTGCTGCTGCTGATGATGATGATGATGATGATGATGATGATGATGATGATGATGCTAATGCTGAGGCTGATGCTGATGATGATGATGATGATGATGATGATGATGATGATGATGATGATGATGATGATGATGATGATGATGATGACGACGATGACGATGACGATGTTGATGATGATGATGATGATGATGATGATGATGATGCTGATGATGATGATGACGACGAAAATGACGATTATGATGATGATTATGATCATGATGATGAGGAGGAGGAGGAGGAGGAGGAGGAGGAGGAGGAAGAGGAGGAGGAGGAGGAGGAGGAGGAGGAGTAGGAGAAGGATTTAGGTGAATAAGATAACTTCAATGGTAAAAATTAAAATTATTTTCTTGCGAGAGGGAACAAAGAAGCAAATAAATTGCATCTGCGAGAACCTTAATCCCACAATTCAAACAGAGCTTGCCAATAAACGAGTAGAGCGTATATAATGTTTTTTCAGAACTAAAATGTATCGGTTTATCAACTTTCCTTATTCTAATATCAGAGAGTAAGCTTAAAGCTTATATAGACACGGATTAACAACAGGATCTTTGCGACTTTTGGTTGAATAATGCATATTGTAGATGGTATATATATATATATATATATATATATATATATATATATATATATATATATATATATATATATATATATATGCTGGACACTAAATGGACACTTTCTTAGTGATCGTTCCTTTTCTGTGGTCCATGGCCCCTCTAGGTCCCTCTGGGTCCCCGCTCCTTACGGTCTTCCACAGGGCTCTGTCTTGGGCCCCCTTCTCTTCATAATCTATACCTCAGATCTTGCCTCTCTTCTTGCCTCCCATGCTATGCAAGCCCATCTGTATGCTGATGATGTGCAAGCCTACCAGCACTGTCGTGCCTCTGACTCTGTTGCAACTGTCCGGTCTATGTACTTTGCCATGGAAGCCTTGGGGACTTGGATGTCGTCCAATCGACTTCGCCTCAACTCTTTAAAAACTCAATTCATTTGGCTTGGCACTCGCCAGCAGTTGAAAAAGCTAGATATGACAACCATCGCTGATGCCTTTCCTGATTTTGTCTTCTCAACCAGAGTCCGTGACCTTGGTGTTACTCTGGACCAAGAGCTCACCTTTGCTCCACATATTCACTCACTCAGCCGTGCCTGTTATTATCAACTCCGTCAACTACGCACTGTTGCTCGCTCACTTACTCCTACTGCTGCTGCAACCCTTGTCCATTCTTTTGTTACCACCAGACTTGACTACTGCTGCTCTCTCTATGCTGGCCTACCAATTTCCCGTCTGAGTTGCATTGATCGCGTCCTGCGCTCTGCAGCCCGCCTTATTGGCCGCATACCTAAATTCAGCCACATCTCCAGCTATATGCGTGACGTTCTCCACTGGCTTCCACTCAAGCAGCGAATTGAGTATAGGATATCTACTCTAGTCTGGCGCTGCATGCTAGGCCTTGCTCCTGCCTATCTTTGTGAGCTTTGTAGCCCTACTCTTAGTTCTCACCCCTTCCGCTCCCTTCGTTCGACTGAACAAAGTCTACTCTCAGTACCTTTTGCTCGAACTTCCACTATGCAGAGCCGTGCTTTCTCGGTGGTGGGACCCTCAACCTGGAATGGTCTTCCTCTGACCCTCCGCTCTCTTTGTAAAAATCCTTCTCAGACTTTCCTCTCTCATCTTAAAACAGTTTTATTTGGCCGCGCTGAGGTTGGGAGCGCCTCTGAGTAGCCCCCTTGAAGAGGCGCTATATAAATGCATATAATGAATGAATGAATA
>OX457036.1:75340267-75480267 GCA_949752735.1 Lumbricus terrestris | reverse complement strand
CATAAATTTATATAGAGCCCATTAAAAGAAATCTACTCAGAGGCATTTCCAACTCAGGCCTGGTCAAAAAGGAAGACCTTAGGAACACGAAAGAAAAAACCTGCAGAGTCATGGGGAAGCGAGATAAGACTCACAGGGAGGTTATATTCCATGTAGTTAGACCCATTACCTGGAATGCTCTTCACTGCATGGTGACAATACGCGAAAAAGTGGAAAGAAAGTCTCCACAGGTAGCTGAGCGCAGTGAAAGGTGGCCCATGCAGAGAGACAGAAGCGGGGATGAAAACTCACATTGATGGGATGGGGCTTGAGCCAGAGTCTACCACTGGAGAAAGCGCGGAAATATATGTTAGTTTGTAATAAGTTACAGTGCTACATCAGGGCAAATGCTCTGGTAAAAAATAGCCTTTGCCCTGCCATTGTCGTTGTCCTACCACAAGATTGCCGGAAATTTCCTCTGCTAAGAATTTATTTGTGGCATAAAATCGCTTCTGCACTGTTTGCTTGCACCATGCAGTGCACTGGCTATGCCATGGTTAGAAAAATGTCTGACCATGAATCACTTTAGCAATTATTATTGAGCTGTAAAATATGCATACTTTAACACTAGATTGGAACATTGGAATACTACAAGACATGCTGAGGTCGTGAAAATAGAAATAATGAATAATAGACGAAAGCCTATTCGTTGAATAGGCCTACAGCAGCCAGTTTGTGGGTCATTTTGTCGTCCTTCTATAAGGTTGGGGCCCCCACAATTTTACTGAACAGGCCCCCCACATTTGTTAATCCGGCTCTGTTGGGGCCCCCACAATTTTACTGAACAGGGCCCCACATTTGTTAATCCGGCTCTGGTAGGCACAGTAGGCACTGTGCCTAGGGCCTACGAACTTACCAGGGGCCTACGAAATCCTGAAAAATATATTTAAAAATAAATGCAGTGATTGGTCAATGACCGGAAAAACAACGAGAAAAAGAAAACTTGCAAATTTAATTTTAACGAGCTACCTTTTTAAGGCTTGAGTTAGCTAATGAAATCGCTTATAACGTCTTCAAGTGTCATTTCTCGCATTAAGTCGTTTTCAATTGAAAGTAATGCAAGGGAGGATAATCGTGCCTGTCCCATCGCTGACCGAAGGTAATTTTTGATAATTTTCAGCTTCGAAAAAGCAGGCCCGACCCTAGGGTTTGCGGGGCCCAAGGCAGCGAGTCTCGAGGCAAAAATTTACTAAGTTCATTGCCTGTCAATACAGCATTGACACTATAATTATGTAGACCTATTTAAGTAATGCAAAATCATGGGCGCCCTCTGAAAAATTAGCACCGATTTTTAACAACAAAGTTTTACTTTTGACACATATCTTTGCGCCAAAGCACTAACGAGGCTAATGATTTTCAGGGTGAAACGGAAAAATTTACATTTAGACACCTAGTGCCTATGTGAACAATCCATATTCTTAATTTCCTGCAATCATGCTTTGTACTTTTCAAACTCGTGCTAAAAAGCTACCATTGTGCTGTGCTCCCTCCAACTAAAATATCTGCAGGCGCCCATGTTGAAAATTGAAGTTAATGGACATTCACATGCAAATCTGCCTTAGCAGTTTATATGAAAACAATAACTAGGACTATTTTCAATTTAACTTGTTGAATATCTGGCATCTAAAATAGGATGCCAACAATTGACATATTTCCGATTCCTTCTAATTGAAGCTGTGAAATGTTGTATTCTGTATCGAGTATGCTATAGACAAAGGTGTCAGTGCTATTACAAAAGTTTTCGCAAATCTTCCCTAATCTTGCCTAATTTGATGTAGACCTATGCGACATCTGAAATGATTTCACAATGGTCATCTTTTTCAATTGAAAAAGCTAATCTAGTGAGCCATTTTCAAAGTAGGCCTAGGTCCTGTAAATTGTTGATCGCATGGAAGTTTTGATGAGTCTTAGCTGTTTGTTAATTTTTTGGAAATTAATTCAACGTGTAGGTCTACAAAATAGGTCTAGCTGTGACTCGGTTTAGCATTAAATTTATAGATCGCTGTATCCAAAATCATCTATCACATTCACTCGGCACATTGACTGCAATTGAGCATAGTTGATATGCGACGTAACCATTATCAATCTCAACAAAGTAAAAACAATTATAGCCAGCTGCGCGGGACCCTGGAAGCGCGGGGCCCAAGGCGGTCGCCTCGCTCGCCTTGCCCTAAGGCCGGGCCTGCGAAAAAGAACGTTCACCTTCACAACTTGTTCCAAAAATAGAAAGATAAATTCGAAAAGCAATATTGACATTTGGAAAACCGGAGACGAGCTTGTCAGCTATTTGTGACCTAATCATTTCAGTTACAGATTTATTGGTTTCTCAAATCCAGACTCGTGTTTCCTCTTATAACCATCCGATCTGACTTTTTAAAGAAATTTGTATTAATAATTTAACAAATTAAAATTTAAAAAGCGATGGCGATTTTTCAATAGAATTTAGACCGAAACGCCGCGCACCGAAAGTCGAAAATCGAAACCGGAAATATTACATTTAGCGGATATATCGAAAATAAATATTAAAAAAAGTTGATTGAGATTTAAAATCAAAACTGAATGCGTTCACAAAACATGGTTCAGCATAATTTTAAGAAATAATGTAAATGTGTTACAATTTGAATTAATACAGAGTTGAGGTGGATAGACCCTAAGGGCCTACGAATAGATTAATATGCAAAAGTGCATAGGGCCTACAATGACCATAAGACGGCCTTGTCGCCAAGCATAGACCGAAGTAGCTGCCAAACCGACAACCGACGAAAACAAAGGCGCATATATATAGTATATAATATATAATTATATATATGTATATATATACATGTACTACGTGATATGGTCAGATTTTAAAATGTCACCAAGCATGTACTTAAATTGTTCGTGCTCCCAAAGAAAGACTGCATAAGTGGTCAATCTTACTGACGTCAAAAACTCTGGCGAAACTAATTCAAGCAAAGGACTAAAGCGGACTAATTCCAGCAAAGGACTAAAGCGGACGAGAATTAGGCCTACCCTGCAGATCTATATTTAGCCTAAACTCGAGAAGAAGGCGATTCCTTGATCATTGATAACATACGATCCCATGATTGCGTGCAGAGGTAGAGAAGACAGCAGAGGTAAATAAATGTCCAAATCCATTATTGCTGAGGATGGACACCAAGTCATGCATATACTGCATTTAAAATGCATGAAGACACAGATTGTTGGATGATAATATAACCAAACCTATAGAACCATGTCTCGCGGTTGACAGCATCGTACTCAATGCAAAAAGACTATCGTACTTAGACGTCGCGCGGAGATCGGCCTTGCTATCATCACCGCTGAGTCAAGGCAACATATTATGAGGACAGCTGCGTCAGGTCAGAAAGGTTGTCCAGAATAATCATCAAGGGAACGACAGCTCAGCGCTTTAAGACGCAAAAAGTGTAGTTCGTGCGCACATGCTTGTTGCTGTATTCGTCTTCCCCATAGTACTACTCAATGTACTCCTCACCATCATTATCATCGTCGTCGTCGTTATCATCATCATCATCATCAGCTGCAGCAGCATCGCCAATATAATCTCCGAGATCGCTATTGTTGTTCAGTTACTAGCAGTGATGTATAGTCAAGCTATATTATATAGGTCTACGATTGTTGTGAAAGAAGCAACAACAATGAACTATTATTTGCTATTAAATTTAGGAGATTATAGCGCTGCTGGACCTTCATATTCATTCATTCATTCATTTCAAGAATTTATATAGCGCCCTTTCAAGAAGTCTACTCAGGGGCGCTCCAAGTCCAACCACGGTGAAACAAAACAGTTTTGGGGAGTCTGTAAAACACTGAGGAGTCAACCCTATAGGCAATGGGCGTATCTCCAACGCAGCGTAGTTACGGTCAGCGAGTGTGGCTCTTTAGGTCGTCCATGCGTGACCTTCACTAATTAGCCATGGGTTGAACTCGTGTGTTTTGGAACTGAAGTTGTCTTCTTAATTTAACATTCAAGAATTGCGATTAAAATAATAATTATATGTAGCCTAACATTGTACACATATATTATGATTTATCATTGCAATAATTTATAGCATGAATACATGCGGAATAGCGACGATAATGACAATAATAATATAATGACAATAATAATAATTGTGACTTATTACTTCGCACGCATCCATAAATAAGACAGATAGGCCTGTGTGCCTTCTGCCAGCTACATGTAGGCCACATACATACATCGTTGTATGCAGAGACTAATTGCATGGCTATAGATGATCGCGCACAGGTGCATTTCCTACGCATTGATGGCTACACAGATCACGCATCTTCTTCTTCTTGCCATTTAATTGTAATTACTGTTATTTAGATCCTCTCCTCGGATGTTATCTCTTAACAGAACAAATATATATATATATCATATATATATATGATCGTCTCTAGCCTACTCTTAGTAATTTATCCTTTATTTTCTTATTCTGACTAGGATTGCACGATATATAATTATATATAGAGGCCTATATATATTATATATATATATATAACAGTGTTTAGCTTTCTAGACTGTAAACAGAGATTGGAACCTGATTCTTCAAGAGTCGAAATTTCTTTCTGAAATTTCTGGCGCCCCTCTCGCCTTCTGGTCAACTCAGCTGTAATGAGTACACAGGCTGTACACTGTCGGTGACAAGATCAGACGACGAGTGGGAGGACTGGTGGCCCACCTTCGCATATGCCGAGGCTAAGAAAATTGAGTCGTTAAGACTTCACGCCCATTGCTGTCTCTGTTGCAATAATATGGTTTTCTAGACTTCATCTTCATCCTCTTCTCTGCTTGCATTGTATACAAACTCAAATACACGCGTCAAGAAATTCCACTGTTTTGAACGAAATGTTTTTCCAGTAGCTTTCTTTGTCCAGCAGCAGAACATTCGGTGAAAGCTGAAGAAACAATAAGTGGGATTATTGGATATCTATAGGGCGGAAATAATGGAATTTGTCCGGCAATGCTTCACTTTTCTTTTTGCCCAAAGTTTGTTTTTGAGCTTGCGTCGTTGAGAAAGTAGGGCATGGCAAAGGATGCCCTATGATTATTGTCTTAAAAGGCCATAAAATTGAAAGACACATGCATATTTTGCACTTACATAAATGCATGCATGCATACACATATGCATATGCAATAGACACGTATGCATAGGAACATGCACTGTATATAGATCTAATTATATGCAATGCTATGCATAGTATACACATACATACATTTTACATAGGCCTACATACATACTTATCAGACTATTCATGAAGATGCAGCATTGCAGCATATATAGCCTACTCATGTATGTCAAGTACAATGGCAATTCATACACACATACGAATCCGTAAATCAAGCCATCCACCTCCACATAGACACATACACATACAATGTCATACATACATACATACACGCATACATACATGTATATTGTATATGTACATGTGCACGGTTGATTCATGTAGCGCGAAAGGTTGATGAAAACGTGTGAACGAAGACTGCACAATTTTAGCCAAAAGTTTGACATTTTCAGATATGAGAAAGCTGAACGCCTAATAGGCGGAAAGAGAGAACACAGATAGACGTAGACAGACACAGACAGTCACAGACAGACACAGACAGTCACAGACAGACACAGACAGTCACAGACAGACACAGACAGACACAGACGGACACAGACAGACACAGACAGACATAAGCAGACACAGACAGACACAGACAAGCAGAGATACATATAGGCATACATGTAGGCCTATACAGAGAGCCGAAAACGGTATCGCTGCTTGAATATAGCCTAATAGGTGAGGAGCCTTAATTACACCTCGTGCCAACATTCTCCTGAATGATGGATTGATTGGCATCATTTGACCCTGGACTCAAAAGTTGCCTAATTGTCATAATTCCAACAGAATCGTCAAAGTTATATGATACGATTAATTAGTAGAGTGATTAATTCCAAGCAGGTATACTATGCATCAAACCAAGACAAATGACTGAATTCCGGTTTGAATTACAGCAAGAACAGAATAATAAGAGAACTCCAAAACAATAATTATTCCTTCCTTCTTTCCTTCCATCGTTTCTTTATTTCCATTTCCATTCAGTTTCGTATTTTTTCTTCCTTTCATCATTCCTTAAATTCTTTCCTATTCATGTCAGTCCTTCCTTCCGTTCTTTTCTTTCGTTTCACCCTCCCTTCTATCGACACCCGCATTACAGAGGCAAGACTTGACCCCAGAAATTGACACATTTTCGACTACTAGGCTACTATTTGGCTTTTAAAATTTCTTCGCACCAAACACTGATGATATTTACGATGCACAAAGTGAAAATGAGAAATTTGCATTTAGAAATCTCTGCGAAATGCAAAATGTTCTTAAAATATCCTGCTTTGCATTTTTCAAGCTACTGCTAAAACATTTAATCGCAACCGGTGTAGGCCTACGTGTTTTGCCTCCTCGTGCGACCATACCACCGGCGCCCATGCTTTCTTCCCTCCTCCTTTTCTTCCTTCATCCTTAGCCTACTTATGTGTGTCGATCCTTTCTGCCCTTTGACCCTTTGACTTTGATTGCACACTATTACTTGTCGGTCGATCTGTTTATTTTCATCGTCCTCTGCTCGCTTCTCCTTTTGCGTTCAGACAATCCTCTGTTACGCGTCGCCATAGCTATAGGTAGACTCACTCATTAGGATAGACTCGATAGAGCAGCGTTTCCCAAACTTTTTGGGTCACGGAACCCTTTGTGTCCTAATATTTTCTTGCGGAACCCCAATCTCAACTGACGCACTGAAGCATGCATAGCGTCTAAGAAGCTTACTAATAATTAATAGGCTACCAAAACACTGTTGTAGAAAGTTTATTTCTCTTAGCCTATATGCATGAAAAATAAAGTTGAACTGTTTTGAAAACCACGACTCGTGGATCACAATACTGAGAGTAACGCACATGAAGTCTAGAATACGAACAGCCATTTTCTCCTTCTTATGCATTTTTTTTCTAAAATTGGCTTGACGCTTGAAAGCTGGATTCTTATTGTCAGCTGTAGGGGCCTAGGCCTACCATTTTAATCAACAAGAGCGGCCTAGAGCCTAAGCTTAGAAGACAATTACTGGATTTTAGTAAATTTTACGCCAACAAATAAAATTCTTATTATTTTGTTGCAACTGCTATACAATTATCCGACTTTGCGGTACTTTTTAAGCTGTTGCGTTTAGGCTTAGATCTAATCGTGCTCAGATTAGCTTTGTCGGGATAACGATAGCAAAGACGGCTGCGCCTTTGTTCAGATTTACAGCTCTAACCTCGTATACGTTGGCCTATGTTTTGAGCAGTGATCGATGTGTATAAATTGTAACTTGATTTCTCATGGCAATGAAACTTCGTATTGCCGCTCAGTGAGCGATGACAAAACACAAAAGACGATTGACAGTATATCTATAGTTTCAAACTTTCAGTGCATTTTCACTAAAATTTATATTATCTACATCTTTTCGCGGAACCCCTGTGCTCGTCCCGCGGAACCCTTGGGTTCCGCGGAACCCACTTTGGGAAACGATGCGATAGAGGATCTAGAAATTCAGTAAGCTTGCAATACATGTAAACGCGAGACTTGTATCGATTACACAGTCATAGAAAAAAATCATTACATCGATCGAAACAGCTTTTAATCTGTGCTACTCGATATGCTAACTCGATATGCTATGTCATCATTTTCTGTTGATGCTTAGTCAAACTCGATGTCAGTGGTGTGTGGTTATTTACCGTTCATGCATGGTTTGATTCCAGTGACCTCCGTACGTGGCCGTAGGCTACTCAAGTGTCTCGCATGTACTCTGTCGTCGACTTCAAAGGCGGGTGCCGTCAACAATCTGTCTTACTGGCGCTAAGTGCGTTTTTATCTCGAAGGCATGCACTATACTTGAAGAATCGATCGCAATAAATGCACCAACTCCATTTAATCACGGCATGCGCTTATTCGATGGAAGAATAGGTGAGGGGAGATAGCCTATGACTGAACTGAAATGAATAGAGAACATGCAAAGCAATGGGAGAGGTAGCGTCGATAAGTGGGAACGAAGCGCCCCCCCATCGTCGGTAATAGATTGCCATGATTCTGCAATTCCTATAGCACCGTGATTACAAATTGGTGCATTTATAGCAAAGACTGCACGACAACTGCTCACGAACATCAAGACGTTAGACTCGATGCGTCTTCCCACTCACAAGTTCTATGTGTTGTTCTTAAAGGTTGCTATAATAAAATGGTCATACATAAATATACAATTATAGGCTATAGGCCTATATATAATTATAACGCGCGACTCGGTGGCCTATCGGTTACGCGCTTGCTCACGGAGCGGGCGGTTGCGGTTTCGACTCCGAATAGCGACCTTGGGCAAGTTGTTTGCGCACACTAACCTCTGTCATCAAGCCGTATAATTTGGTACCGGAGTAAGCTGGGAAGTAAGCGGCAAGTCCTGCGATACACTGGCCTCGTAACCAGGACCCTGGGATTCGTCCATTGCTGGCTCAAGGTCATTGAAAAGGAGATGAGCGCCTCCCAGTGTTCCATATGGAACTGAATGAACTTTACTATATAATTATATTATATTATATATATATATATACAAAATTACGCATAAAACGTCGATAATCGATAAAATGCGATTAATTTTTTACGTGAAAAACGGTTATCAATAGAGTCGCTGAGCTACATGTATAAGTGCCACATTATCGATAAATTATTTTTCGATCAAACTCAATGCAAACAGTAAATTCTGTCGCCATCTTCCACTTTTCCCATCAGCGTTTCCATAAGTGTAGAATGATTGCTTAATTTGCCACTCACGCGTTTTTTATCATCATTGTTCACCATGTAATTGTTTACGGCGGAATGGGCTGTGTCCGATGTCATAAAAATCAATATGTGAGAATCTCGCTATACCCTGATAGGTATATGCACATGTCATAGCCTATACATGCATGCGTACGTACATACATACATACATACATACATACATACATACATACATACATACATACATACATACATACATACATACATACATACATACATACATGTACATACATACATACATACATACATACATACATACATACATACATACATACATACATACATACATACATGCATACATACATACATACATACATACATACATACATACATACATACATACAAACATACATACATACATACATACATACATACATACATACATACGTACAGTGTACGAACGTACATTATACATACATGCATACATACATAATGCATACATCCATGCAGCGAATTCCAGACAGATGGACCTGACACGGCAATGCTTCTCTGTTGGGCTGAGTGAGTTCGAGCCAGCGGGGCAAGTAGCTTTGGTTACATGGAGCAGTTGTTGTGTGAATGGATCTGAAGACAAAATTAATGCTGATGAGACGGAGTCAGAAGTCTCCCAAGATCACAGGAAGAAGTACAGGCCTACAAACTGCAAGGCAATTGCGCGTCAGCATTGATTTCAAGATCTTAAACTCTTTGAATACTTTATGCAGATGTTTGAAAGCAGATTCATTAAACAGCTAATTAAATCTGCACACAAGCACTTTATAGCTACTGCCAGTCTGCCACCATTTCTACAATTACAGCAAGCAAGCTGTATATATATATATATATATATATATATATATATATAGCGCCTCTTACAGCAGTTTGCTTCCCTATAGCTAGTCGCGTTCAACTGTCAGCGTAAAATTAATACGAAGCATATACAGCATATAGACCTAAGTTAATTTTAGACCAATTTAAAAACACGAAGGCTTCTGTCCTCCCAGGGAGATGCAGGAAGTGCAGGCCGCATGAACCTCTGATTCATTTACATTCGTACAACAACAGAGAAATCGAATTGCAAGTGAGCATCGTATAGCTGTCCCTGCAGACAGTGCAGAGAGGTTGTTGATAAGACACGTTCGACATTCGTGTTTGAAATCCTCAGGGAACGTCAGTTCCTCGTCAAGACCACACCCAGATCATGCACATCAGTAGGGATAGATAGGCCAGAGATGTAATGCAGCACACAAGGCATATGAATTTGCCAACTACTGCCGGATAAACCGGGTTTTCTGTAGCTATATAATTAACTTATATATTACACAGTTGCAATACACATGCGTGCGTGTGCTGATGAGCGCTATTTACAGCTATTTGCGTGGGTGATATTACGTGACTGTGAAGATGAAAAACCTGCCTGTAGTCTGAAGGAGAAGGAGAAGGATTGGCCAGCAACAGGCGACGATGGACGACGACCCCTGCTGCTGCTGCAGACGACGCATAGCAGCAGACGATGTCGACTGAAGAGAGCAGACGACTAATCCACTGCAGACGATGAACAGTCTCATCATGTTCTCATCATGTTCTCATCATGTTCTCATCATGTTCTTCTCATGTTCTCATCATGTTCTCCTCATGTTCTCCTTATGTTCTCATCATGTTCTCATCATGTTCTCATCATGTTCTCCTCATGTTCTTCTCATGTTCTCATCATGTTCTCCTCATGTTCTCCTTATGTTCTCATCATGTTCTCATCATGTTCTCATGTTCTCCTCATGTTGTTGTCCTCATGATCTCTTCATGTTTTCATCATGTTCTCCTCAAGTTCTCCTTATGTTATCCTCATGTTCTCCTCATGTTCTCCTCATGTTCTCCTCATGTTCTCCAATTTTCCTGACGATCAGAAGAGATGACGAGGGAGGATGCAGAGACGAGGATAGAGCAGCAAGCGCATACTATTATAAATGATGGATTGCAAGATTCAGTGGCGACCCGCGTCGCCCGATCTACTAATATTACATATATATTAATCAGCAAAACGTCTTTTCATTCGCTCAAGTTGCTTGAGGTTTGTTAAGCACAGACGAAAGTATTTCCATTTCTGATCACCCACACAATGCGAAAGGACTAAGGGAAAATATAGAAAATTTTGAGAGTCTTTTTATGGCGAATTGTTTTGCGTGATAAGTCAGATCTTGCTTTCTACCTTAGTCTGTCTATCTTAAACGTTCGACTGTATTCTCTTAGAGCTTCAACAGACGACAATGTTTGTTGCTCTTCCACATTCTACGGTTAGTCTCTGTACTATAGTTCGGAAACGCAGTCTGTTTGTCTGTATCTTATGCAAAAATTCAGAAATTCTAAAATATGGAAAGCGAGACAACGCAAAAATTCATTGGGCGTTCTATTACCATCTGCATTATACTTATTTGCACTTCTAGAGTCTTCACAGATCACCAGAATAAAAGAATTTCAGTCACTTCATCGACGAAATTCAGCATTCACAGCTTTTGAAATCTGATGAAAGGAGATTCGGAATTGACAAGATCATTCAAATAAATCGTCTGCTGATTAAGACGAGGCCAATTCAAATTGACTACACAAGAATACAGGTCTTCAGCTGTCGAGTAGTGTTGCTGTAGACTCTTCTAAAGAGACCCTCCCCTCCTCAAAGCAGCTGGTGTGACTGGATTGCATCCACTAAGAAGAATCGGAAACTGTTGTTGTCACGTGTCATCCGTCTGTTTCCACGAAAGTGTCTTTCGTTTCGTTACCTGATCGAATCACGAAGCACAGACGATGATGACGACGATGACGACGACGACGACGACGACGACGACGACTGCTGTAGACTCTGTCGCTAAAAGCTGTCGTCTATACACGGTGCGGTCGCTTTTTTCTTAATATATAGCAGCAGCAGCAGCAGCTGGTGTAGGTGATGATGGTAGCGATGGTGGTGATGGCTGCGGTGTTGCAGTCAGAGCATGATATCTGCTGCAGCAGCAGCAGCAGCAGCAGAGGCGGCTTAGTTTCATCGAAATGGTTTTCAGTTTGCGCAATGCCACGACGGAGGCAGCGACCGACGGACGGACGAACGGACGAAGGAAGACGGACGAAGGAAGGAGAGAGACTGCAGCTGATGATGATGCTGCTGCTGGTGATGATGGTGGTGAAGTGGACTCCCCATCGTCGTCGTCTCAGATGATCAGCGGTCAGTAGCAACGCCCCCGCAAAACGGAACAGGCGACAACAGATGCAGGACACACACTTCGACACAGCAGACATATAATAATGGCAATGTACAGTAGGCTATACGTGTGCGTGTATCAAAACATGTATATAATATATACATATGTATTAATGTATGTATGTGGGTATGCTATACATACATGCATACGTACGTACGTACGTACATGCATACATACATACATACATACATATATACATGAATGCATGCATACATACACACATACATACATACATACATACATACATACATACATACATACATACATACATACATACATACATATATACATGAATGCATGCATACATACATACACACATACATACATACATACATACATACATACATACATACATACATTAGGGCGCCCGTTAAAAATAAATTTCTGAATTTCTTTTGTGGTACCCTCCAATTTTGTTATATGTCATGAGAGCAGCTCATGGTAATTTTTTGTGAATTTTGGATGCATGTTTGAAGGTTGCTCCAACACCTGAGAAGTTTGCAAACTTTGATCCGACTGTATGTTATTCGTGCTTATGTCTTACTTATTTTATCACTAAAATATTTCTGATATTTTATCCCAACAGCACTATAAAATGTCTGCTGATCAACTCTGTTAAAGCAATTTCTTTATAATTTTTGATCAAAGCATAGTTTTAACAGACATTTAAAATAATCAATCAATTGTCATTCTTAGTTGTCTGACTATGATACCGCAGAATATATCATCACTGACAAACAGCGTCTTTCTCGCTTCTGGGTATTTGACTTTCTGGCTTGCAGAATCACGCAGCAGCAGACTCTGTTTCTGCTCTTCACCTGCTGTAGTGGAGCTGTTGAGGTCCTAGGTCAATTCCGCAGCTTGCTCTACTCGGTTGTTTATCACTTCCAGGCTGTTGGCATATGCCCATTTCTAGTTTAACTGGACATTTCCAAGGGTACATTGCTAGTCTGGATCGCCTTATTCAAGAAAATCAGCATCAACCTACGGGTGTGAAAGGATGACAAGATACATTGCACTTCCAAGTTGTCAAGCTACTTTCAAACAACTTGGTTCCATATGGATTCTTCTGAGTAGCTCATCAGAACCTTGTGTCCTCAAATTGCTGATCACAATATCTGTTGGTGTCATTGCTTACAGCGTCAACAATTTGATCCAGATGTTAAGACACTGCAACATGACCAATGACCATCCACCTGGATATGTGCTTCGCTCTAGGGGCCATAAATGGCACACCACTTGGTAGCACATCAACCCAAAAAGTAGTATTGTCAATTCTATCAGTGGGCTACACGGTAATCATCACTCGTCTGCTAACTGGCCATAAGAAACTTGCTTTGTGAAAAGTGAAAACAGCATTGTCCGTCAAGCCGGCAAATTTCATGAGGACTTTTCTATCAATTCTTGACTGGGTTATCATTTACAATCTGCTACTGGGTTCTATCAGTTCATTGACGTAGTAGTCATGACAATTGAAAAGACTTGAATAAACTACATGTAGTGTCGGAAACCAGATGATGAACCAAAGCAGTGTTTGGACGCATCTCTGGTCACAATTTTGGGCATATGGTGTTGACTTTCCAGGCTCAGTAGATTCTTGCCAAGCGTGATCTCTATCACCACAAGCCAAACTTCGTCTGTAGTATTAGAAGACGTGGGGGTCGATCGCATGGCCCTGGCCTGACTTTCTACCTCCAACACTTGCTTCATTATAACAGTGTTCGTCACCACCATCGTTTGTTTGAACCCATACCAAATGGAAGTTTTGGCACAATGACAAGCTGCAAATCTGATTTATGTCTGGTAGGGGTCAACCCACTCACTCTCTATTAGCCTATATCCAGCAGCATCCTACAGTCCCAGTGCACAACTCAAGGTACGGATGTATTAAAAGTGACTTTTGCTGCTTGTGCCGAATGTTCGTCAAAAAGTAGTCTAGCTTGTCTACTTGACTCGGATCGAGAGGGGGATCTATAAATGTCGTGTCCAGGCTTTCTTATTGAAGTTCTATAGTAAACAGATCAATCAGACCAAAATAAATAACTAAATCAGCAAATGGCAAGTATACAGGTGAAGCAAAATGCAATACAGAATAAAACTGAAGCAGGCGCGAAATTGCAAAATCATAGAAACTTTGGATACGTGGAGCAACCGGTAAATGTCAGCATAAAATTCTGAAATTTTACACTGTTTATTACCTCAACAGGGGTAACAACTTCAGAGGGTACCACGTTGAAAATTATGAACTTCAAAATTTTTCACTGGTTTAACGGGCGCCCTAACATACATACATACATACATACATACATACATACATACATACATACATACATATATACATATATACATGAATGCATGCATACATACACACATACATACATACATACATACATACATACATACATACATACATACATACATACATACATACACACATACATACATACATACTTACATACATACATACATACATACATACATACATACATACATACATACATACACACATACATACATACATACACACATACATACATACATACATACATACATACATACATACATACATACATACATACATACATACATACATACATACATACATACATACATACATACATACATACATACATACATACATACATACATACATACATACATATATGCATACATACATACATACATACATACATACTTACATACATACATACATACATACATACATACATACATACATACATACATACATACATACATACATACATACTTACATGCATACATACACACATACATACATACATACATACATACATACATACATACATACATACATACATACATACATACATACATACATACATACATACATACATACATACATACATACTTACATACATACATACATACATACATACATACATACATACATACATACATACATACATACATACATACATACATACATACTTACATGCATACATACATACATACATACATACATACATACATACATACATACATACATACATACATGCATACATACATACATACATACATACATACATACATACATGCATGCATACATACAGTTATGCATGCATGTATGTATGTATGTATGTGATGATATATAATGTATATGGACTTTTATATACATGTATGGCACCTTACAATAGCCTCACGACTACATGTAGTGCAGTATCGCGAATTGTTGATAAAGACTGTTACAGTCTGAAGGTGCAAGTCATGAGAAGGCACGATGAGCCCGCGCATTGATACACAAGAGAGCGGGACTATCAAGTTCTCATGAGTTGCAGAGCGCAAGGATCGACGACCTGGTTGCTTGGAGACGGGAACACAGGGTTCCCTAATGTATCGGTACCACTCTGGGACCAGACCAACCATATGGCATTGATGTGCGTCCCATGATAGCCCGACAAACCGAACGAGACTGTCGTTGACAGCATGGCGCCATAGGATCTTGTGTTTAGTGATGAACCTAATAAAGGTTGATTCTTAGTCTGTTATGTTCTTGATATTAGCTGTAATTGTAATGGACTCACTGTGAAGGGTGCCTGCCACCTAGGGACGAGAGACGGCCAACAGCAACTAATACATTTGCCATATTAGCCAAGAAAAGCAGAAGCACAACGGAACGAATGACCAGAGGGAGACTAACCTGCAGCTCCACTGCTCCACGGAGTCGTCCAGCTAATTTGTCAGTTGCTGGAAGACATTTTGTCCACAGTTTAACTGGACATTGAAACGGAAAACAGACGAACAAAATAATGAACTGGAGACAGACAAAATACATGATGTAAAGTAATGAATGGTCCTGTAATTATGGTGGTCTGTTTGCCGTCTAATTCGAAAGAAATGCAACTTCGTGCAGGTCATGTGATTCAAGCACGAATTATTATTATTATTTATTAATATCACTACTATTTTATTAATTTTTTGCTGTTGTCAGGGTAATATCCGGGAAAATCAGTTCAGCAAAACAGAGATGTTCATATAGCCTATAATGATAAGCTACCTGAGAAAGGTAGCCTAGGCCTATATATGCATTGTATAAGTTTACAGTTGAGGTTGAACTGACCAGCGAATAAGAAAAATGGACAGACACTATGACGATGATGATTATGACGATGATGATGATGATGATGATGATGATGATGATGATGATGATGATGATGATGATGGTGATGGTGATGATGATGATGATGATGATGATGATGATGATGACGATGACGATGACGATGACGATGATGATGATGATGATGATGATGATGACGATGACGATGACGATGACGATGACGATGACGATGACGACGACGACGACGACGATGGTGACGATGGTGATGGTGATGGTGATGGTGATGGTGATTGGTGATGGTGATGGTGATGGTGATGGTGATGGTGATGGTGATGGTGATGGTGATGGTGATTGGTGATGGTGATGGTGATGGTGATGGTGATGGTGATGGTGATGGTGATGGTGATGGTGATGGTGATGATGATGATGATGATGATGATGATGATGATGATGATGATGATGATGATGATGATGATGATGATGATGATAGCGACGATGCTGATAACAATTACGATAAAGTAGAACGCTAATGAAGGAATTCCTCTATCAGCTATAATTATTAGGTCGCCATTAGCTAGTAGTGTATTTTTGTGCACTGAACATTTTGCCTGTCACTTCTTATATTTGTTAGACAGTTAGAGAGTATATAGGCTATTATAATCAGTGTTTAATCTAGTACCCTGTTTCTATTTAAAATAGTAATAATAATGATCATCTGTCAATGTCAAGGCTATTTGATAACAATTTTTTGAGATGTGACTTACCAAAATCGCTTTTTATTACTTGTTGTTGCGTACATTTTTGAATCGTCAAAAACCGGTGGGCCGTCTCACTAAAAGTGATATAACTTTTGTTATGTTTGAAATATTTTGATAAAATCTGGCCATGATACATGTATAAAAATAAATTGTCTATAAGCCTGTAAAATTTCATTTCGAAATTTTTATATTTGGTCAAGATATTGGCAAAAAACCGTAAGGGTCTTTTTTTTGCCTCACCCTGTAAATTTGGTGGCGTAGGCCTATGAGTAATATTTCTTTAATCGCATAGATTTTCAAACATTTAGGACTAGATGGTCTCTTACTTTTCTAGGCATAGGCCTAGTAAGCCCTATCCTAGAAATAAAATTCATTAAGCTTACTTAAATTTAAGTAGGCCTAAAGTAATATTTTCATGTCGCTTATCTGGACCGACGCTACATGCATCTTTCACGGATCCCTCTGGTCCCCGGACCGTGCACAGCTTGGAAACCTTTGCAAATTTCGGAGAATAATATTATAGTTTTCTAATCACGAATAAAATATTCAACTTTTCCACTTTTCAAATCGAGCTAACCCACCTCTGTGATAAGATGGATTACGCTGACTTGATTATAATATTATTTCATAGCCGATAATTACCATGTCTAACGTAATGGAGACCCTGCAGCTCTGTTGAGGTTTCTGGGTCTAATCTCAAGATTTGTGCATTGTCCATCTTAGACTTTATATATATAAATATATAGGCTACATATACATATATATACATATATATATAAATCCGCGCTTGTGAGATTTGCACATTTAATATCTGAAGAAATCAATCTTGTAAGGCTGAAAAGGTTCGACAGCAGTTGACAGCCACATTGGTTTAGCGCACAGCTGGCCTGACACTTGTCATTTATAATGGAGGGCTCAGGCCTACTATGCAGACAGAGTCCAGGGCTTAAAGTGTGGCTGAACGGTCATGGACGGCGTCCATGCACTTATTTTCAAATCTGAACGCCGTCCTGTCACTTATTTCGCCAGCTTAGACTGGAAAGTTAAGGAGCGTCCAGTCACTTCTTTTTCTACACTTTAAGCACTGAGACAGACTATATATAGGCCCAGTCTATAGGCCTACTCCCGATGAATGCTGCAGTATGGGGTGGTTAGAGGAGGGGTATATCATGTATCGGTTTCTTCGTTCCTTGCCAACACACCCGACCGTGGACTTTAAATGGGGACCGTATGGAAATCTTTGCCCAGTATTGGCCTACCATATGATATGGAGTACATGATCATGCCGACAAGAATGTTTAAATTGAAAATGTATTCAAACATTTATATAGCGCAGCTCAAAATTCAGCAGCGCTCTCCACCAGTAGCCTATCCGAGAGAAGACTATTATCAGGGCTTTTTTAACGTGCAGTTGTACACAAAATGCGCAGTTCTAAATGGATGTGTGCAGTTGTAGAAGCACTTCTGTATAGTTAAAAATAGCAAAAGTCATTGCAATCCGATTGGAAGTAATTTACCATGGATGATGGGAAAGAAGGAGGGTTGTGCAGTTAGAAAAATTCCTTAAAAACAGCCTTGACTATTATAGTCTATTATATGCATATTATATATAAATATATACATATATATACATTGGTCCTGGGCATGACGTTAAACTGCATCCATCCTCTGCCACAGGGAACCAACAACGTCCCTGTGCCGGTCCTAAGCCCGGACAAAATGAGGAAGGTTTGCCAGATGGGTGGCGATACACTGGCAGTAAAAGACAAAGACGATTGAAATCCGCAAAAACCACGACACAAGTGTCATAGCAACCCAAATGCCTCAAGGTGTCATGATGTGGAGCAGACATGCACAGGCCGGTCAGGACAGACCCGTGGAGAGAGTCGGAGGAGAGAGCATGGGACACATACGGGCTTTGACCCAAGTTGTCCTTCATGCCTCTCTCCCCCAATATTCTCTTCATTCAGACAAGGTGGTCTAGCTGCTCCAAGATGTTAATGGTATGGAGCAGACCTGCTGACCGGACCGGTGAGAAGCTGGGCAACATGACGCGAGACAGACTCAGACAGAGAGTGGCGTCGGACTCCTACGGGCACTGAGCCTAAGGATATTGATGATGATGATATACATATAATACCTCAAGGCAAATTGAATGGGAAAGATAGTTCCGAGCTGACGGGCCAACACGGGCAATTAGCGGGCCATCGTATAACATAGGCCTATTGGAAATTACGCAGGACCAAAGCTCGAGGGTACGTACCATACGTATTCTATTTTTTGAAAGGTACGTACGTATTTTAACGTACCCTATTTTAGGGTACGTACACAATAAATAAAATACGTTAACCACGTCATTGCTCATTATAAGAAAGTTCAACTTAATTTAAGCAAACACTCACAACCCAGTATACAGCGTAGTAAATTGCTGCAATGCTATATTGTAGGTCTATGTTTATCCAGCATGCATTGCACTTAATGCACTTATGTCAGTCAGTCGTCTCAGTTCTGCTGCAGCACTTCAAAAATGTGTTCTTATGTGATTGCCTGATCCAACCCAGAACTGCTTGTCGAAAAAATTGCATTCAATCAAATAATTGTTTTTCGCACTTTTTAAAACTTTCACGTGCGTCCCTTCCTTCCCACGTTCTCTGGGCATCGCTGACTGATGCGTAGGCAATATAGATATACCAAAGACCTTATATATAGTCTACTGCAACTTTCGAGTTACACCAATTTGCAAACCAGCGACGTGTACAATTTGCATTAAATTAATTATAACCACATAGAATTTATCGAATTAAATTTACTGCTATACGCTACCGGAAGTACCGGTTTCAATGACGCATAGGCCTACAGTTGACGTCAGATTATACGTTGGCAGCGTTGGCTATGGGTCGCCGAGTAAACCATGAATAAAATTTTCGTGTATGGTACGTACCATACGCGTATTCTATTTTTTGAAAGGTACGTACGTATTTTAACGTATTCTATTTTAGGGTACGCGTACCCTCGAGCTTTGCGCAGGACAACGATATAGTCATGGGTGGAAGAAGGGATAGATGGATGGATCCAAAGTTTAACGGCAGCGTATGACAAAAGAGGCCGTTGCCATCGAAAAAGATTAGTTCGGCATAATACAACCTTTTTTCGCTGAGGCCCGTTTGCAGGTAAGCCTATAATACATTGCGCTGAGGGGGTTTATATCAGGTATAAATTTATAGGCAATAATTATAGGCTTAGCCTACATATAATACCTCAAGCCTACCATATGATCAGCAGCGCTGCAGCGCTGATCAACACGCAGTGTCGTTTTGGATAACACACTGCAATGGAGATCAGCGGCGCTGATTTCGATTCCCGAAGTCCTCATAGGATAGACGTAGGCCTAGGCTTACGTGTTTTGTAGGCTGCTATTAGCGCCATGAATTGCAGGCTGTCTGTTCTGCTATAGTAGTTAAGATTGATGTTAACTAGGCCTAAGATTGTTTCCTAACTTGCAGCCTACATGCATAGCGCAATGCGTTTCGTGAAAGAAAAAACATTATTTTTTCATTATTATTAGATATTGTTATTTTATTCCTGTTTTTTTTATTTATCTTCCACCTTCCAATTTTTGACCCAAACGACATAGGCCATGTGCCCGCCTTTTTAATAGGCCTAATCTTCATTTATTAACATTCAATATGACAGACCGCAGAATGATTAGGCTACAGATAGGCCTACAAGTTATACGAAGTATACGGCCAGCTTCGCACGACTCGCAGGTCGGCTACAACAGGCTCGGTAGCTGAACACTAATGGTCTAAGTGCTGGAACGCTCTTGATACGGCCAAGCCAGGAGTGGGAGGAGCGATCTTACTTTCAACAGACACGAGGCAACAACCAGGGCTGTAATCAAGGGTATACGCGGGTATACAGCGTATATATACTCACCTCCGGGGAAAAACGGCTTCGTATGCTCACCTCCCGAAAAGTAGGGTATAGGCCTACGCGGGAAAAAAGCAGGGTACACCGTACACGCTAGTAAATCAGGCGCACGCGGCTGTTTAAGATGGTTTTTGGGCCTGACGGCTAAAAAAAAGGTCGTCAGATTTTTCAGACGGCAAAATGGACGAAATTTTCCTGGATTTTGGTCAGACGGCAAAGTGGACGAAATTTTCCCGAGATCAGCGTGTACTCACCTCAAAATTTACCAGTACAGCCCTGGCAACAACACAACAGAAAGCGCCACTGGCAGCTAACAGAAAATTCAAATAATTTTTTGCCCTGAGCGAGACTTGAACCCAGGCCGCGATAATGACTACCGGTAGGCCTACTCAGCTGATCGTCCAGCGCTCTCTCAAGAGGGTTCCCTTTGACACCCATTAATGACATTGTTATCTTCACATTATTTTGCTGTTTACTTTTAAAGTGTATTGACATGTAACTGGATGCGGTGTGTCACCCTGATTTGTCTAATTAAACGAAGATTAATTATTATTGCGATTATGATCATTTGGTGTCTGTATAGTTTGAACTTGGTTCGCACGAGGGCGCTTTAGAACAAGTGTCAAGTGTAAACTCTTTGTTCTTGTATGTAATCTTTGCGTCAAGTGGTCATCGTCACATGCTGGATGTGATGCTTTATTTTCATTTCGTTGTTTATATTTTATTGTTTACTTAAGAAGATTTAATGGCTAGTGAAGTTATCCATGATGAATTGGCTTGGGATTATACCGCAGATGAATGTTCTCCATTGTTGCGACGCGCCGTGTCTCCACATGGCAGGTGAAAAAACGAAAAATTTCAAGCTGTCGCGCGGTTTTGTCTGTCTCCAGAGTCACTTATTGCTAAGAAAGTGATAATTCTTATTCATTAGATGCATTTATATAGCGCCTCTTGCAGGCCTACTCAGAGGCGCTCCCAGCCTCAGCGCGGCCAAATACAACTGTCTTAAGAAAACCTGAAGATTTTTACAAAGAGAGCGGAGTGTCAGAAGAAGACCATTCCAGGTTGAGGCCTTGAGGGTCCTACCACCGAGAAAGCACGGTGGTTCTGCATAGTGGAGGCACGAGCAAAAGGACTGAAAGCAGACTTTGTTCAGTCGAATGAAGGGAGTGGAAATGGCGAGAACTAGGAGTAGGGCTACAGAGCTCACAAAGGTAGGCAGGGGCAAGGCCTAGCATGCAGCGCCAGACTAGAGTAGAGATCCTTTGCTCAATTCGCTGCTTGATTGCAAGTGGAGAACGTCACGCATATAGCTGGAGATGTGGCTGAATTTGCGTATGCACCAAATAAGGCAGGCTGCAGAGCGAAGGACGCGATCAAGGCAATTCAGACGGGCAATTGGTAGGCCAGCATAGAGAGAGCAGCAGTAGTGAAGTCGGGTGGTAATAAATGAATGGACAAGAGTTGCAGCAGCAGTAGGAGTAAGCGAGCGAGCAACATTACGTAGTTGACGTAGTTGATAATGACAGGCACAGCTGAGTGAGTGAATGTGTGGAGCAAAAGTGAGCTCTTGGTCCAGAGTAACACCAGGGTCACGCACTCTAGTTGAGAAGACGAAATCAGGAAAGGCATCAGCAATTGTTGTCATAGCTAGCTTTGTTAACTGCTGGCGAGAGCCAAGCCAAATGAATTGAGTTTTTAAAGAGTTGAGGCGGAGTCGATTGGACGACATCAAAGCCCTAAGGCTTCCATGGCGAGGCTCATAGCCCGGACAGCCGCAACGGAGTCAGAGGCACGGCAGTGCTGGTAGGCTTGGACATCGTCTGCATGCAGATGGGCTAGCATAGCATGGGAGGCAAGAAGAGGGGCAAGATCTGAGGTATAGATTATGAAGAGAAGGGGCCAAGACAGAGCCCTGCAGAAGACCATAGGGAGGGGGACCCACAGGGACTTCTAGAGGACCCATGGACCACGCAGAAGGAACGCTCGCTAAGAAAGGATCTCAGCCAGAGGAGAAGAGTACCAGAGAGACCGAAGGATATATGCAACCGGTTGGTTCAAGTAAAATGTCATGGTCCACAGTGTCAAACACTGCACTAAAGTCAAAAAGGCTAAGAGACTCGGCTGAGAACGATCGATGGCTCCGTAGACATCAGAAAGGAGTCGGAGAAGTAATGTCTCAGCTGAATGACCTTTTTGGAAGCCAGACTAGATTTCTGGAAGAGGGTTGTTAGTTTCAAGGTATGATGTCAGCTGGAGAGCGACTATTTTCTCATTGAGCTTCTAGATGAATGAAACATTAGCGCTAGGTCGGAAGTTGACTGGATTGTTTGAATCGAGCCCTTCACACTTGACAACAGGAACCTTATATTAACACAATGACCGCCACGGCAATTGTAACCACTGTGTCAAGCCAAAGATGCTAATTGTCTACATATAAACATTCATGGAAATGATTAATGTTTCACTTTGTTTTCGCAATGATGATGCAAAAATGTCATACATGCTAAACTCCGCAAAAACATAGTCCGTCAATGCATTGCATATAGGGTAATATTACTTGTACACATCCAGATTTGTACTAATCCACATTGACGGGAAGTTGCTCGTAACTCGGTACCAAAAAACAAATCCGGTTTTGCCATGCATGTCGTGCAGAAGTATTGTAGCTTCATTTGTACAACAAGCTGGTTAGTTGTTACAAACTGCATATGGCGGGGAAACCTTCTTGTTGCTTGTATGAAGTCTAAGAAATGTTGTCCGGTGAAGCGTGACATGTCCGAAGTTCTGTTGCGTGCCAACGGTTACACTCTGTCATGGATGACGGCTGCCGTTTGTGCATCATCAGTTGTCAGACTTCTTATGATCTGCAGTGTGAACCATACCTGTTGCTGATGCTGCAAGGGTTGCTATTTGTACAGAATAAAGGAAATAATCATTTTAGCGATTTCCTTATGGGATTACGATGTTAGTTGATCATTGTGATCGATGTTCCACATATATTGGGTAGGCGAGTAAATCAGCTCGGTCGCCGATATGCAATGAGTAGAGAAATATGACCATGGTGAATTGGGGCCGAATAGAGTCCCTGCCTGCAGCCTAATATTTCCGCAGAAGTAAGTAAGTGAGTGAGTAGGGTCCATGAAAACGCGTTCTGCAGAAAATTGTATTAACCTAAATGAATATGTATTGACCTAAATGAATATGTATTAACCTAAATGAATATGTAATGACCAGTTTCTTTCTTTGAAGAGTTTTACGTTCTTGACGCTAACTTAGTTGTCGTTGATTTTGAAGGCCGTGCGCTCTGACACACAACCAAGTGCAATACCTGCTGCACAGTTTGGGTGAAGCAACGCAGATTCTGCGGAATGAAATGCGCCAGAGGACCCCCGAAGACAATCGCCACCTCAATGAGACCGTGTCTTCTGAGACCGGAGTATTTCACGTCTTCCACAGACTGTTTGAAAGAGGTCGTCCTTATTTACCAGTGCTGATTGTAGCAATACAGGTTAGCATGCAGTTTCAGATTGTATGCATGTTTGTATACGTGTGCATGCATGCAACGTATGTATGTAATATATGTATTATGTAAATTATGTATGTATTGTATATTTGTGCATGTACAGTGTAACTTTGTTATGTCGAAACTCAGGATTTTAAACTTCTGGTTGGCTCAACCACGGCCAATGCACACACGCATAAACATAACTGTGCTGTACCCAACCTGCATTTTTGGGTTTCACCTGTTGTGACGCATTTCTTGGTTCCTATCAAACTATTGCCTTAGAGACATATGTCAGTGTTACAGTGCCACTCTGTGATTCAGCACTCTAGCGGATGAATAATATATGTTTCATTATTTCGAGCTGGCTGTAGGCAGGAAATAAAGCGCATGACCCAACTTGTACTTGATCTTCATTATGATCTGTGATGCAAAATGCTTTTTTAAATGACAGCATCATAGAAGCAAAGATACAATAGTCTGCATAGAATGATGAATCAACATTTGGTGAATGATGAAATAATTGGTCAATTCAAACCAGCCTGCGGGCAAGCTTCATTCCACATGGCACTTGTAAATAAGCTAGTTCCTGCAACTGAGTTTGTTTTGCACTGTTGACATCCTGAGATAATGTTCTTGATATAGCCTTGCAAGGCGTTTCTAAAGGTGTGACATTAGGTTTTAATCTGTTTAGTAGCTTCCTTGAACACTACAGCTACGTAGTATCTGTGTTGTAAGCTGTATATTTATCTTAGCTCTACTTCTACTTGATCTACCCAGGTTGCCTGTATGTGACTGTCAGACATCAAGAGCATGGGCCATCTGTGTCTCTTGCTCACTTACCTGCCTTCTCCCCTGTGGGAGGACTACAACTGGCCAATTAATACCCTTAGATTAGGATGATACATTCATCATTCTACCATTATATGTGATTGAACAGAATGAGGTATTTTTAACCTCAATGTAATATGCGCTGTGCCTAATTTGAACTAACATTCTATTTCACCAACTTCAAAATTCAGCTAGAGATTTGTAGGCAGTAAGAATATTTGAGTTGGTTGGTTATAGTAATGAATTCAGTTATTGTTATTTGTTTTCAACTAAAGTATCTTTATGTTTTAATGCTCAACCGTTCTTATCACCAATATGGCTTTATATTTGCAGTTCATGAACTAAAAGTTCATGTTGGCATATCAGTTCATTTGAAGTCTCATAGAGCTGTGTAAATGTGAGTAGGTCACCATTTCAAACCTTGGATGTATTGAAATGTTGATGATGGTCATCTATCTTTGAGATGACTACATTTTTCTGAATGCCTATAGAGTATCTATGTCTGTAAAAGTACAACTGTAAAACTGTAAAAGTTTACGCATGAATGAACTTATTGTACTTTGTGTCATGGCTCCTAATGTTACCTATTTAACACTTTCACGATGAGCTGCTTTGGTTTCCAGTCAGTTTTAGAACACATGTTCTGTTCATTAAGTCCTTAACATGTGTGACCATTTAGCATGTGACACAGTAGCAGTCTGTCAACTGTGTAAGTCTGTGTGAATACTTGATCTACTTGATCTACCACTAGCAGCTGGAGGCTGCTGACTTTAGACCTTCAGATGTCAGTTCGTTTGAGTGGCTCTGAGTAGATTATCTTGGAGGAGGCTTATATGTCTTATATATCTGTCTTCTGAATGAATGAATGAATTTCCAGTTATAATACTCTGCATGTGTATCTAACCCATACCCCATCTAGTTTCTGCTGTAACAGATAAATTATGATGCTCATGTTTTTGATTGGCAGCAACAGACCTCTTCATGCTTATTGCACTTTTTTTATCGACTGTCTCAGCTAAGGTCACAACAGCTGCGTACCCACGTGATCTTGTACTCCTTGTAATGAATTAATTTCTGGAAGCATCAGATATTAATGTTGCTAGAGACAAATTGTCTGGTATTAAATGACAATCACTTTTGGCCCATGCCAGGCAGCAATGCAATCTTTCAGAATAATTGAATAAATCTAATATCGGACTACAGATCAAAGGTCAAAGGCTTTCACAGCAGGCAACCAACGACTTATCTTTCTAACCTCACTAAGACTGTCATAAATCATACACTGCTATTTTTAAGCATCGATCCATTAGGATACATGTCGTGAAACTCCGCCACTGTTTATTCTCTGATAGTGCCAGTCCCAAGTCTGGATAAAGGAGGAGGGCGACACAAATCATCTTTGATATGGCTTGCAGTGTCATTAAACAGCAACATGTCTAGGATGTAGTGGTCTGTTCATATATGTTGTTGAGGTGGTTTTTACTTCCAACATCTGCATGTCTGGACTTTGTCTAGACTAATATATATATATATATAATTATATATATATATAATTTATTTGTTTAATTACAAAAAACAGGTTGACAAGATGTGGCGTTTCAGCCACAAGACAATGTTCGTTACGAGAAACACCGATCGGCTGCCTTGTTAAACTGAGCTGGAAACAAGGCCGGAGCAACGGTTACGCTCTTAAAGCAGCCAAACCGTGTATTTAGATTCACTGTAGGTAAGGCATAATTTCCCGTAATAGAAAATTTTAGACCTGTCCTATAGGGGCGATTTATGTAATAGGAATGCGACACAAAAGTTATGCGCTATAAAGCGCGACCGTTAGTTTAATGCCTGTGGAACACAGCTGGAAGCAGGCGAGAGCGTCGGTGAGGTATAACACAGCCAAACCGCTTCTCAAACCCTTATATAGGTAGGACCAGAAATAGATTTAATTCCATAATTAATTTTAGCCTTGTCCGATAGGGTTAATTTAGGGTGTAGGACCTGGCCCAGACCAAGAGGAATCCATAGGTCCAAAGATCGTGAAGATCGGACAATAAATGGATTTTTGGCGAATTATTGAAGATTTTTCATATGCTGAAAAATCGTGCTCAAACAGTGATATTCCGGTGGAATAAAGCCTGCCACATGGTGTTCTGCTATATACGTGGAGTAATGGCGATTACTCCATGGTCAATGAGCATCAACTCTGTTCTTCTCATTGATCTCTACGCAGTCTTGGCACGTTGAATTTGACATTGCTACGTTGGTTCGTTGGTGTCCAAGCGATTTCTGGTGAATTTGAAGGCAAACTATTGTATCTGATCGAATCCGCACACGCGGAGGTTGTACGTTTACCTGCGGTGACGATCGAGCGGCGGCCGACAGGGCATCGCCTCGCTACGACGCACCAGGGAGAGTTGGTGGTGGCTCATCCCGTCTTACTTGTGACTGTCTCCTGGCATTTGGTGACGTGTTGAAAATCAGACCCGCTGAGTGCTTGCAGCGTTAAAGAAAGCAGTTTTACCGCACCGTCTGATCGAGGCTCCGGCGTGTGTAGGACTCGGCCCCCTACCCGTCACGAGCCCGTCAGCTCATCATACATATTGAACTGATCCGCAGTGTCAAGCAGTTCTCATTGTCCCTGGTGTCTTTTGAAGTATTGACTTTGTGCGCTAATCCTCGGTGAATCCGGAAAGACAAGTGGCTCTTTTACACAGTGAGAACATTGCCTTGTACGTGTGACCTAGCACTGGGACTGTTATCCTTGGCGGCCCGCGTCGGTTAATCTGCACGGCCGGCCAAGGCGAGCGCGCAACCGTCGATAAGCGGTAAGGCCTCGATAATATTGATTACTCGTAACATTTCTGCCTACGATCGGAAGACGGTGTTGGTGATCGCCGTGAGCGCTTCCACGCCGTTTAGAACACTTTTACTCGGACGCCGTCCGCCCCGGATGCGCCGTCACTCAGTGGCGCGGGCGCTGCCCGGCCAATCGAGGACGCCTCGTGCGTCAGCAGGAATACTCCGTCCTTCTCGACTTGATTGGGACGCCGTTTCAGTGGTACTTTGAAAGTGATAAACCTGGTTCCAAATACGAGCAAAAGTGAAATACCGAAGCAGAGTACAGTCAGAATACAGTGTTGCCTACATCTTGCCGCCGGCGAGAATTAAAGATAATAGTTACCCGTAAGCAGCCGGGTAGAGGCGAATCATAAGTAAGGGCGCAGCTCCCTTAATTCTGTCAAGCGTAGTGGACCTGAACGTGGTTGGTCGGGGGAATCCTCGATCGACGCGTAATTACAGTTACATCCAGCGATCGCCGCGCAACGGGCTTTCGTTTACCGGATAACTTTGTCACCTGTGGTCCGATTCATTCGAGGCCGGGAGAAAAACCCTCCGTCTGGTCCGTGTGGTCGTGAATATACCGAGAGTTGGTTACTGGTAGTTCCTGGAAAAGTGGTAGAGGCCGGCGCAGTTCTCTACCAGCTTAAAACCTGAGGTAAGCTGGTGTGCGGTTTTCGAGTAGTACGGTTTTGTCAGCGATCGCCGCGCAACGGGTTTTCGCTCTACGGGCAACTCCGTCAGCTGTGATCCTAGCGACTCCATCCTGGTGTCTAACTGTTCCTCTGGGTGAGGCGAGTACTTCGTCTGTTGAGAGTTAACGTGCGGCAGTGACGGTTTCAACGTTAGAAGCGCGTATAGGTGCCCCGCATCTTACCCGCGACTTTCGTTCTCAGCTCACGCGCCGGTCTTTCGCGTGGTGCAGCGACGGCTGGCAACGAAAGTGTCAGCGTGAATAACTTTGTATCCTGTGGTCCAATCGCTTCGATCCAAGCGACAACCTCGTTCATCTGGACGAGTAGAAGACTTTTCCTGTTGAGAGTTTGTCAGCATCTGTTACGGTTACGGCGGTATAGTCTAGAGGAAACGCCTCGCGCGTGAAAAGGACTTAGCCGACGCGAAACTTGGTCCCTCGGTCTTTCGCCTGGTGCAGCGAAGACCGGCCGCGGTTTCAGCGGCTTTGCCATCTGTCGTCCGATTCGTCCAATCTTGGTGTCCGGTTGTTCGTCTCGACGAGAAGAATACTTTACCTGGGAAGAGTTAGTCAGTGACGGTTACGGTTTCGACGGGAGAGTAGCGCAAACTTGATCTCCCGGTCTTTCGCCTAGAGTCGGCAAAGGCCAGCAACGGTAGCAAATTCTTCGCCGATCGCCGCGCAACGGGCTTTCGGGCGACGGGAAAACTTTGTCAGTTCTGGTCCGATCCTTTCAAGCTTGGTGTCAGATTGTTCGTCTTGCCTAGTGACGTCCGTGCCAAACGAGAGTTAATAGCTGTGGGCTCTCAGTAAGTCAGTAGAGGTTTGCAAAGCTCATCGCGGCCTGCTACCCGGCTACCGAGTGACCGCCCGAGAGAGGCCGAGGTTTACCGGACAACTTTGTCAATCCTTGTCCGATCTATGTAAACTTGGTGTCAAACTGTTCGTCTTGGTGAGAGAAACGTTTTACCTGTTGAGAGTTAACGAGTGTGAGTGAGTGTCTAGACGGTATTAACTCGCGAAGAGTTTCTCCCGGTCTTTGGCCGAACGCACGTTTTTCCCCTTGCGTACGGCCCGCGGCGCCGCCCCAGCGAGCGACCGCCCCCGTACAGGTCTGTGTTGGAGACCCGCGACTCCATACGTTCGCGATTGTATGAAATTGTAATCTTGGCTCTTTCGAGTATCTTTACTTTCACCTACTGGTCTTTGCGTCGACCGAGTAGCAGGGTCGTGAGTGTTCGCTTAGCCATACCGGCTGTATTTGTACGTGTTGGTTGAAGTCCACTTAAGGCCGAAAGCGTATCGGTCGAGAGAGTGTAACTTTGTTATTTGTGGTACGATCTTTACAAAGTTGGTGTCAGATTGAACGTCACGCCGAGTTCTATCTTGTATACGTGTGAGTGAGTTACCTGTTCATTGGGAAGGGCTTCGGAAGGCACTTGTATTTTCCCCTGTGTACGTATCTTTGCCAGTTTTGATCCGATCTGGTCGATCTTGGTGTCAATTTACTCAACGCACCAAGACGACCGTGACCGAAACGTCTGTGTGAGAGTATCCTTGGTGGATTAAACGGTGAAGGCTCGACAAGCTTTACTTCGCCGAAACTACGGTTTTCCCCGCCCGGTCGAGGAATTCGTAGTCGCAAAGTTAGGGTTAAACGTAGCTGCCCTAACCGCTCCCTGTAGTTTACGCAGCGTGTCCCGGTTCCATAAGTCATAAGTTAGTTTAGTTAAGGAAAGGTGTTTCCCTTAGCTAATTTTTAAGCCCCGTTCATTTTTTGGCGATGCTGGTCTGTTGACAGTTACCGCGAGTCAGAAGCGATACAAAAGTCAGTTACCGTTGGCGCCTGTTGCGGCGAAAGAGTCGACAGTTCCGAGCACGAGTGCGCGCCTTCCTGGTGGGATAGCGCGTAGTTGAGAGAGAAACAAGTACGCGAGCGCCTGGCAAGCGCCGTATTCCTGGTTACGGTGCACTTCGCTGTTGCGCGAATCGTGCTATAGTTTCGCTTCCCAGCGAACTATACGGGTGGTCTCCCTAAAGGCCTGGTACCAGAAAAACATATACAGAGAATTTTGACGGTCCTGTAGCGGACAAAGGACAATGGTTGTGTCTCAGTACAGAGTAGGGTTGAATCCCCTAGAGTGGAGTTGGTGTCGCCTTCTATGGCCGACCTCATGGCAGCGCCAGGTATTACCTGTTGGAAGTGACGGCGCGTCGGCAACTCGATGTAACATGGTGCGAAAGAGAACAGATCATGCGGAGGAGAAAGCGAAGTTGGCGGCCGCGAAAAGGAGCTCTAAGCGAGGGTCCTCTGCCCGAAGAGTGAACCCTGTTTCGAGGATTGGCCATCCTGGAGCTTGGGATGTTACCCCCAAGGTGACCGCGGGCGGGGCAGCATCAGGATCCGACGCTACGGAGCTGTATACCTTGTTCCTGGCCTCTTTGCCGAGATATCGAAAAGGCATATGATACTACGTGGAAGTATGGTATAATGAAAGACCTGCACGAGGCTGGTCTTCGTGGAAGACTGCCTGACTTTATATCTGGCTTCTTAGCCGATCGTACTTTTAAAGTACGCATCGGAAATTGTCTCTCTAGTGCATATGATCAAGAAGCTGGAGTACCACAAGGTAGCATCCTGTCTACCACATTATTTATATTAAAGATAAATAGTATTGTTAAATGTCTGGGCACAGGAGTTGACTGCTCTTTGTATGTCGACGACCTACTCATCTGCTATACCTCGTCCAGTATGGCATCTATTGAAAGACAACTTCAAAGATGTCTGAATAAAATGGAGGTCTGGTGTAATGAAAATGGTTTTAAATTTTCAAAATCTAAAACTGTATGTATGCACTTCTGCAATAAGCGAGGAGTCCATCCAGAACCAGAACTAACGATCTCAGGATGTAGGATCCCGGTGGTCAGGGAGTATAAGTTCTTAGGAATCGTATTTGATAGAAAACTTACTTTCAAACTGCACATACAGTATCTGAAGAAAAAGGGAATAAAAGCCTTGAACCTTCTTAAGGTTGTAGCACATACTGACTGGGGAGCTGATAGAGTCATCTTACTTCGACTGTACAATGCAGTTATAAGATCAAAGCTAGAGTATGGATCAGTGGTTTATGGCAGTGCACGACCATCTTATTTGAAAGTTCTTGATCCTATTCAGAATCAGGCTCTACGCCTTTGTCTAGGTGCTTTTCGCACATCACCAGTTGCTAGTCTTGAGGTGGAGGCTGACGTCACCCCCTTATCTTTACGAAGAACAAAACTGGAGCTTCAGTATGTATCTAGACTTAAGAGTAACCCAAGGAATCCAACATACCGGTGTGTATTTCAACCAGACAATCGGCAGCTATTTAACAACAAGCCAACTGCTATACCACCACTAGGTATTCGCCTACAACCCCATCTAGAAGATCTGGACTTTGACATGAGTTGTATAGCAGAACAGAACATTGGTGCTCTTCCGCCATGGTCCCTTTGTAGACCTCGGGTACTGCTTGAATTGCATGAACATAAGAAGTCTGACACTAGTCCAGATATATATAAATGTATGTTTCAAGAGCTACTATCAAACTATACATCATACATAAAAATATATACTGATGGCTCAAAAGAAGGTGACACAGTAGCCGCAAGTACATTTGCAGGGGACAGTTCTTTATCAGTACGACTTCCAAATAAAACTTCTATCTACACAGCTGAACTTACAGGTCTCCTTCCAGCTCTGGATATTACAAGTAAATCCAGAAGGAAACAGTTTTTAATAATTAGTGATTCACTGTCATCCTTGCAAGCTGTCGCAGGTTATAATCTAAACCACTTGCTTGTGGTAGATGTAGTATCCAAGTACCACCGGATTACAATGTCTGGCAAAATGGTTAAATTTTGTTGGGTGCCAGGTCATGTTGGCATTAGAGGCAATGAGGCTGCAGACGCAGCTGCCAAAGCAGCCCTTTCAGATGCAGTGTCATACTGCAAAGTGCCATATTCTGATGCCAAACAATACATAGATGCTTATGTATATGATCAATGGAAGTTAAAGTGGAGTATCATGGATCGTAATAAACTCCATACTATTAATCCCAATATAGAAAGATGGCACCATGCCTCCCAAGACAACCGTAGAGATGAAGTAGTCTTAGCACGGCTAAGAATAGGCCATACTTATCTTACGCATGTTCATTTGCTTAAGAAAGAAGATGCGCCGCAGTGTGTGGGGTGCAGTTGCCCTCTCACAGTGGAACACATACTGGTGTCATGTGTTGATTTTACAACGACAAGACAAAAATATTATATGGAACAATCCCTTTCTGATATTTTTGAACATGTTCCTCCAAAGAATATTTTGCTGTATTTGAAAGAAATACAACTGTACAACAAAGTGTAATGTTGGAAGATTTTAAATAGATATGATTTATAGTTTGTGAAATATTTAATGTTGACCTAAACTTTACCGTGTTTTAACCTAATTTATTAATTTTACTTGTGTGATGTTCCGATTGCTCTTGCTTTTAAGTTTATCCTATTTATCGACTCCAAACGTTTTTAGTATAAAGTAAACAAAGCAGTTTCAATAATCATGTTAAGGCACGAAATAGCCAATTATGTGCTGAAGTGCCGTTAAACTCAATCAATCAATCAATCATCAATCTTTGCCGAGACGTTCTTCTCCGATGGCACAGATGCGAGTAGAGGAGATGACCGATGGGTCAGATTACGAGGCAAGGCACCGTGTTGCCATCGAGCGGGCCGGTGAGTGTTTCAAAGACAGCAACTCAGTTACAAGGAAGAGATATATTAGGATCTGATCATTGTTATAAATACACTTTAAAGAACCTAAAGCTCAAAGATACCAATCAATGCATGTAGTGACAAATTTTCTGTGTTATTTATTTTATACTTATGTTACTTAACTATATATGTGGTTTGCTTTTTAATTTGTATAATTTGGTCATATTGTGTTCTTACAGATTTTGACAGTGCTCATAGAAACAGTAATTGATGCTTGCTTAGCGAATCACAAGGATGCACCTCATGTAAGCTTTGCGTTTTGCATTTTGTCTTCACTTGCATGCAGATCACTGTAAAGTAACTTAAGATAGGATCAATTTAATGCAAGTTTGTTGGATCACAGCTAAGATGACGACCTTAGTTGGGCAAGTTGATTGGTGAAAGCCTTTCGTCATGGAACTTGTGTTAAAGTTTCTCCCTTCCCAGTGCTGAAGCCACAGCAGTAACCATTGCAGCATAGAAGCCCAGCTCAGTAGTTTGCACAATGTTATTGATTTGTACTGTAGGGCATTTTATGAAGTACTTAACTGCATAAAAGAATTAATGAAAAAATTTGATTTTTGAAAATTAGATCCAACTTTATCATCGTTCTGAGGATAACCTAGCTTTCGAAGAATTATGTAGAATGACTGAAGGGGGTCTCTGCGGCTGCCCTGCTTGAACGGGGCCATATGTCGAACCCACTCCTCCCACTGCATGAGTCTGAGGCTGCGGGGCCAAATCTATCCCTAAGGCAACAGCCTAACAAGAAAGTCATTTTTGACAAGGATGCTTCTATCTGATTTAAATGTTATAAACTGAAGTGCAGTTAGTCATAACATCAAATTTATGCTTAAAGAACTACTAACAATGTTATACCATTTTAGTTTGTTTTATTGAATTCATGTGTTGTTTTTGAGTGAATCAAACACTAGTAAGGCTAACAAGATAACATGCATGACATGTAATCAATACTAGCTGCCGTTCTACTCACTGTTGTTGTTGTGGCTGTTTGTACCACACTAATGAATGTGTTGTCCGTTTGCTTTTTAGAATCCATATACTGCAGCTGTCTTCGTTTCATTCAGTTTTCTTCTCATTCTTTTCCTCTATGGTACGTGTCTGATGGTTTTGGGCTATTTTCCAGTACCACTTGAGTGCCCTCTTCTGCTGACAAGCAGACTTTTTTATGTGAATAAATAATTGCCCACAAATTATGTAACTAGATATATGAATCTATTTAAATGCATAAACACATAAAGCTCTTATTCAATTGAGCCATGGTGAAGTTCCGGATTCTTTGCTTTTAGTCTATTTATTGACCTAATTAGCAATCTAGCAGTTATCATATTTACATAGAAAAATGGCTATATAATATACATAACATATATATGCATATATACATATATATTATATTATATATACATAGCTCTCAACCTCTTTGGTTATAGTGTTATGGTTATGTGCCTATGTCATTTTGTGTGTGGATAGTTATCTAATGTCACAGCTTTTCAACAATTGGCATGTTCAACGTTAACCAATAAATATTATCAAGTGTGGTTTTGTTTGGTCAGTCTCAATTTATCTTGATCTTAATACTTTTATTTTTTGCAGCTCATTTGGTAAAGAAAATTCTTTGTCAGAAAGCTACGTTAGTTGTTCTGTTGTCATCCTTTTTTTCGTCGTTGGTGCTATTTGCCAGTTTATACACAGTCTTCTATCGGTTTGATGTGAGTACATATTCTATGAAACGCTCATGAATATGATTTTATTGACTTTAGAGTAAATGATAAAACATGAACTCAGCCGAGAAAATTATACACTTGTTGAGCACTTTCTAAATCAGTCAGAAGATATCTTTTCCTAAAACCATGATTATTGAGTTTGGCATCTAGCTAATGCTTCTGTGTGTCAGGCTCACTATACAAACTGTATGCAATATACATTGTAGACAATGACCTGTATTATGCTGTTTACATAGAAGCAAGGGACAATGGACTTGACAAATGACTGAGGACAAACAATGGGAATTGTTTGTTCATACCTTTTGCCACCATATGGCTGGCATCAGAAACTGACAATGATATTGTAGCTCTGCAATATATGGTTATATTCATCTTTGGCTGGTGATAGGTTGCATTTTAATTTTGATATCCCACCAAATAATTTACTTATTTTAAGAGCGTGTAAATTTTTATTTGAACTGAAATTTGTAGCTTGTTACCTTATCATTTTAGTTAAAATAAAGGTGAATGTTATTAGTTCATTTCCAACAAGTAGTCCCTTTTCTCTGCTGGGGTTACAGGTGCTGTTATTGTAAAAAGATCATGCATATACACTTATACAGACACTCAATCTCTCATGTAGTTAGCTTAGCTTTAAGAAATTTCAGGCCACTGGCAGCTAAATTACTTATGACCCACGAAAGTGAAAACATTTAGTTTAATTATCGTGTTCTGGGCTGACAGCTCTCATTGTGAGCCTAGGCTGAATACATGAGCTCTTGTCATAAAATTTGCATATTTATTAAAAATGTGATGCACAAGTATGCGTTCGGTATTGTTACAACTATTTCTAAATGGGTTTTCATTCTTTGCGATATGGAATGCGACAGTATGACTTGTCATCAATTAGTTGAACATATGGCTATATATGTTGTAACATTGTCATTTTGATTGTAAACTGCTAAATTGTCCCAAGGTTTTCTTAGGAGTTTTCTTAGAACTTGATATATGAAGTATGGCTGAACATTTCAGTGTAGGTCACTGTGATGTTATTGATTGAGAAATATGATGAGAAGGATGACAAATGTGATTATGTATACGCTACAATAATTGCTATTATGGTTTTGTTTTATGTTTAGGGCAGTGGTTGGGTTTTGCCGTTGAAAAGTTCTCCTCATGAACTTTACGTGGTTACTTTCCTAAGAATGGTTCATACTTCTATTTCTGTGTTTACATTTTGCAATGGTGAGAAAAAAACGTTCACTGCCTTCTACTGAATCATTTTCAGTGTTACCATGTTCTAAAGTCATAGTTTTCTGGCTGAAATTTCACAAATATTTTTGCAATTTTGCTGATTCTCTGGACATTTGTAGCGCTGTACTGTCCAGGATACAGTTCCTTGGATTTAATACATTTTGATTCCTAGTTGAGTTATTTTTGGTTTATCTTTTAAGAAAATCTTCTCTTTTATCTGGTTTTGAGTTGATATCTTTAAACTATTACTGTACACGGAATTTGTTCCTTGGTAAGTGACAAAGTTGAGCATGTTTGTCTTTCTGTTGTGTTTAACAGATGCAAGTGGATTGACGGTGGTCACTTGGTATCCACTGCTTATGCTTTCCATTCAGGTCTGCTGCTGAAATTTTGTTTTAATCTTTACTATTAACTACTTTATAGAGGACTCTGTAACACGTTTTAAAAATCTTTTGATAAATTGAAAGGAGCTCTTTCTTGTAAATTTTCTTTAGTAAAAAGCTGCTATGATGGTCAAACAGTATTGAAATATGCCAAATGCCTTTTGAAAGGCCATTATAAAAGCATCAGTTATGTGCTATGTGATTATTGACAACCATGGTAAAGCTTTCATGCCCATTTATTCAAAATGCTTTCAGGAACTCTAAAATAATATATTTGCATTTATTGTGTATGTATAAATTGACATGATATATGTTTGCGCAGATGTAGGTTTCATTTATCTTCGTGCCTTCTATTGTTCTTTGGTCCCTGCTCCTGTTAAAGTGCACAAGAATGTCACTTATAATAAATTGGTCGAGTCCTATATAATTCACAAGATGCATTGCTTTGACCAATGTTGAATCAGGGGGGGATCCAGTCATGTTCCCAAGTTGATCTAAGCAGTTAAATTATTGAGTTGGCTGGTCTGGGGCTTCTCAATTGCAGTGATTTTCAACTTTTTCGTAGTGTTAGAATGTTACACAAAGTACTCATTTGCTCATAAAACCCATCTGTCTTGTATGTATACAACACATGTAATATGTATGCATGTATACAGCATTTTTCATGCATTAAGTCATTCAGGAATTTAAAGTAATTGCAATTGCAATTTTTAATGCGGGAATTGGATTGTAGTGTTTAAATTTAAGAATGTTTTGCTTTGAAAACTAGTGACTGTTCTCTGTAGTCAGGCAGTTATGCAGAGGGGATAGAGACTGTTGTGCAGTAAGTTGTTGTGCTTTGTGTTATTGCATCTTGTGTGGTAATAGGTGTTGTTGCAAATTGTGATGTAAAGTTCTGCTCATTTAGTGGACTTTCACGTAAATATAGGCAATAGACATAGCTACATGGGGGCAAGAGGAGAAATTTCTTCTCTTGATTTTGAATTTACTTGACCAGTGACCAGGATTTTGGGATTTTTCAATGGTTGTCAAGCTTGAACCACTGTAGTTTCTTCACAGTTTTCAGTCCTGAACATGTTATTTTCACTAATTTCACCTGTGGCTTAGGAAGTGACATCTTCGTTTGCCTTTCTTTTGAATTTAGATGCTGCTAGCATACTGTCATCTAGTCGTGATCATTGCGACCGTCTTCAGCTCACTGCAACGACATCCGACGATTGTGACTCCTTCTAATCATTCAACAGAGTTTCCACAGTTTCAGCGTGATGCCGATGCCGAAAGCATCTCGTTCGGGACTCACCTCACTCCAGTCGCCACCAACTCACGTCCAGTTGTCATCAACCGCCTCACGACAGATCGCGCCAGTCTCCATTCAAACACGAATGAAGCAGGTGCGGCACTTCTTCTCAGCAACAGCATCTGACCTACTAAAGATGAATCGCAGGTCATTGACGTATACAGATTCCAGGAAATGGTCTTTATGTGAAACGATTTCACACTGAAGATGGAAGCGACTCGCTTGTTATTCGCAGTTTGTTTCACCTGTGCCTTAGTATTTGTCAGGGTCTGGCTTTGAGTAAGATTGTTTTATATATTTCATTTTGCCGTAGCTTCTGAGAAGTGTTCTTCTGGCTCTAGCGGTGACAGCATTTGCTCAATGTCTTGTGTATATGGACCAAAGATGGTGGTTTTTACTGAACTAATTTCCTTGATTGGGAAATCTTGTACATCTTGTCTGGAATGAAAGCAGGTGATGGTTTTATTACTTAGGGTGCGGTGGTGTAGGGTATGTTCGGTGCCTTGTAGCTGGAAGGTTATTGGTTCGAATCCAAGGCTAAGCAGTGTAGCTACCGGGGTATGTGCTTTTTGTTGTCTGTATTTAAAACGAGACTCAATACCTTTCATGTTTTGTGCCTTTCACGTTTAATCAGGGAGTGAAGTTTGACAAACAGTATTGTTTAAATTAGGGTTGCACTTTGATTAAAGATTTGAATCATGTTAACAACGCAATTAAAATTTGTAATCGCAGCTAATTGCATTTTAATTGCATGTAGGAATGCGTTCTTCACAAAGAGTTGCAGAGTATGTGCAAGGCAGGGCATAATGCTGAAAAGGTATCAATCCAACAGCAGTCTTGATATTTCTCATAGTTGTTGGGCACGGTGGTTTAGTGGTTGATCTGTGCCAGGTTCGAATCCATCTCAAGCCGCCACATGTAGGGACCTTAAAAAGTCCTTCACTTGCAATTGCTCGTGTGTTTTGGCGTGAAACTCTGATGCAGTGTCCGCGCTGTAGTCAGGAGCGCCTCTGAGAGGAGAGCTTGAAGGGGCACTAAAGCATATGTGAGAAATACTATTTTATCATATTGTTCGTTCCAGCCATTGTTACTTTATGATGAATAGCCATGTACCTAATGCGATTTGGCAATTCAACTGTTGCTCTATTCTGGTTGGCTTGCCTCAATTATTGATATCCAGGCTAGACCGTGTTCTTCTGTCTGCAGCCCGGCTAATTGGGTGAATCCCTAAATATGCCTCTTTTTCATCTTACTTGCGTGATACTCTACACTGGCTCCCTATTTCACAGTGCATCGAATATAGAATTGCTTCACTGGTTTGGCGTTGTCTTCTTGGCTGTGCCCCGACCAATCTATGTGAACTCTGCTGTCCAATATCTGTTGTCTTGCCTTTAGTGGGAAACTTTTGGTCCCACATGCTGAAACCTCAACCTGTCAGCGTCGTGCTTTCTCAGTTGTAGGTCCATCTGTCTGGAATAGTCTCCCGCTGGAGAAGCGCATCTTACCTGGGCTTGACTCGTCAGTGTTTTACAGGCTCCTCAGCACTTTTTTGTTTCACCGTGGTTGGACTGGGAGTGCTTCTGAGTGGTTTTCTTGAAGGGGCGCTATATAAATTCTTGAAATGAATGAATGAATGAATAAATGAATCGATACAGGCTTCAGAATGTCAGTGTTGTTCTTCTGCATTGAATAGTACTGCAGGTGCTAGCTGCTTTAAATCCCGGTTTTTGTCTATTTGGTGTGTAGTCATCCCAAAGTAGCTGAACATTATTGAACAGAGGACCAGTCATCTCCGTTAGAGCTAAACAAATCTCATCATCGAGCATCTGATGAACGCATTTTCTATTATTTTCCATTTTGAGCCTTTGTTTAAATGAATTTGCTGTTTAATTGTATTGTTGTTCGTTTCATGTTGCCTGATTTCCCTGTGCACATCTCAACTTTGCAAAGAATTACACTATCAGACAACTGTAGTTGTTGTGATGAATTGTGATTCATTTGAACGATGTGAAAATGTGCCTCTGTTTAAGATGTGTTGCTGTTTCTGTGCACCTCTGAACTGTGTATATGTGGGTCACTATTGTACTACAGTGATATTGCATTGTGAATGAGACTCCTGAAGCATACAAATGGAAGATATTCTCCATACTTATCAAGCAGGGATTGAAACCCAACCACTGATTCCAATAACAAGATGATGCGATATGCAATATGCATGCATAATTAGGGCAGCTAATTATGATCTTAAATTTTTTGTTGGGTCACTGTTTTATATGCATGTCACGTTAACGATGTTTAACGCAGGACTGCATTTTGAGAAGTTTTTGGATGAATGAGATTTGAGGTGAGGGGTGAATTATTGATGGTTTCATTGTAACGAGGTTTGTGCACGTGTTACTTCAGTTGATAATGCTGATTTGTAAATTATGCTAAAAACAGAATGATAGCTGCACAGAATTTTTATGCTCTGGTTTACTGCAGTTTTTTAAAGTGTCTGATCACTTGTTTCGGTAAGATTCTTGCAAGTTTATTTCTCGTTTGAAGAAAATAAAATCAATATTCTGACAGTTACATATCGTGACCTTTGGCATCGACTTTCCCTGGACGACCTCTTGGGTGGTAATTAGACGGCACATAGTTTTAGTTCGGTCAGGATCACTGTTGTAAGTGATCATCGTTGTTTTTACTTTTTCCATTGGTAGAGTTTCTTATTTATGAATGCCACTGGCATTTTGAATATTTTTTGAATTTTTTAGATAATTATTTCCATCTGTAGATTGTACTAATTGATGTATTTGTACTTATAAGAAATCTTTGTTTAATTTGGACTTCTGCAAGATGAAACGAAACTTGGACTTCTGCAAGATGAAACGAAACTTATTTTATGATGTTAGTTGTTTTTTAGGCAAGTTTCTCCATGTTTAAAAGTATGCCATGCAGCTGACTTTTCTAGAATCTAGTCATTAATTTTAGGATTCTGCAAGTGGTCTGCTGATATTTTTTTCTTTGTCATTAAGTTTTTTACATTATTCATATATGATTAGTACTTTCTGTTCACTCGGTCATAAAAGAAAGTTCCCTGTAGCATAGTATATGTCATAAATGTCCCACCAATTCAGTACTTAAAGTGTGGGAAAATAAGTGCCTGGACGCCCTTACTTTTCCAAAATAAGTGCCTGGATGCCTCTTGCCTTTCCGGGCTGTGCTGGCCAACAAGTGGCAGGATGGCGTTCAGATTTTCAAATAAGTGCACGGACGGATTTTCTACCTGATGTAGCTCCTTAGAGAAACAGAACCACCTTGTCTTCAATTCTACTGACTGGCACGTAGCAAATGCTTGTACTCCTTGTACCTCAACGACTAGCCATACGTGCACCATTAATCCATTATGCAATATAGAAATGTTAAATTACGTTAGAATTGCATAAAGAGACGCTGATTATGCATCAGATATGGATAACTAATCAATTACTTTCTTATTATTTGGCTAATCGATTAAATTCTAATTAATTGACTAATCGATTGGATTCTAATTAATTGGCTAACCGATTAGATTCTAATAAATCGGCTAATTGGTTCGACAAACAGTCAATTTTAATTGATTAGCAATTGTTGGCTAATACTAATCGTGAAACGATTAACTGTTCAATTTGATCGGCTATTTGCTATATGCTTCTCATAATGACTGCACATGACTGCCTTAGTGATAAAAATTATCATGAACTTGTCGACATTTCTTTGATGAAATCGAGACACAAGTTTAATTGGACGGAAGAGCAAAATTAATCGGGAAGTGTAAAATATGAGGTGAAATTATCAATGCTATTTGGAAACCAGCTTATGTATAATATCATTGAATTTCGTTAGTTGCATTAAGCTGAAGTTCAACGTCTGCATGGCTCTTCATTTAATTCCTAATTAATTAGATGCTTGTAATTCTGATTGATTTGTTTTGTGTTCATTCTAATCATTTAGCAAAAATTTAGTAGCTGATTATAATTTTAATCGATTAGCAATTTGACTAATTGTGCCCTTCTCTGTTATTCATTATTATCAATTAGTAATTTGTCTTTTGCGTTCGGTGATTCATGAATTGCAGATCAGCTTTACATTCACTTAACTCAATATGAATAAATCTTGCTATACTTTGTTTGGTATATACACTATTGAAGTATAATTGGCTAAAAATGTGGATATTTCGCATTATGAGGTTGGTGCTTGTGTGCTGGTAAACTTTTGCTTTTGCTCAAAGTGATCTTACTTGCTGTATAAAATGGAATTCATAATTGTTTTGTGTTTACCGATCGCAGATGCAAGGTGTCATGCTTTCTTGTTTTATTTATCAGAAATAAAAGGGAAACTTGTCTGCAGAAATGTATTGCTTCAGGAGATCATATGTATGCATTATGTATGCATTATGTATGCATTTTGTATGCTTCCTCTCTAGACGTTGCTGTCTGGTGTTTTTCTTTGTTGCTTATTCCACTACAATTGTTACTTTATCCCAGTTTAAAACCCGGATCTACCCCAGCAGTGCTCAATAAAGACCGTGGCTATCCGGTTTCCTGCAAGGCATTTGTTCACTGATTGATGGAAGCATTCAATGCAGTTTTGTCCTGGAGACCATTTTAACTTCTATGCATTAAAGTATTTTGTATAAGTAGCAACTTTCAAAGGAATTTGCAAGCACGGTTCTGCCTAAATTCGACATCTGTGTTTATTTTAAAAGAAAAATTATTATCTCTTTTTCGTGAAGTGTTTTGGTTTTCGAGTTTTTGTGACTTTTCGAAGGTTGTTTGCCTAACCGCAGCGTCATAGGCTGAAGATGAGATAGTATGTCACAAATGTTCAACATATAGACTCAACCTGTCTGTTACATGGGTCCAAACGTTTTACAAGTGAAGTCTGTTTTGATGACTGTATTGTCACGTTATTTTCAACATATGTTATTGGAGTAATTACCTAATACCCATGATATTGCTGATGTGGAATAAGCAACAACAATCTAGCTATGTTGAGACCACATCAGTGACTTGCCTTTTCTCAAACTCAGCCGGGATTGGACTTAAAATTAGTTCTTGATGTATTTCTGACTTGTTCAGAATGAATAGTTGTTAGTGGTCTGCTTACTCGCTACTCAGGTATCCATTATAACACTTTAATTTAGCATAGCAAGGAGTAATTGATTTATTTAAGATTAATACACATGCTTTTTGTACTGTCTTGATTGTGTTCTTAGCTAATTAATGTGAAAGAAGTCTCAGAATATGGTCCAAACGGCTATTTCCACCATCTGTCTATGAATAGTTTTTTAAAATAATTTTGTAGCTTTTAACATTTGTTTTTATTAAAAAACCTGTTTTTATTGTGTATTTTAGTTTTATTTGCAGTTAACTCCACAGGAAGAATTGAGGTTGTACTGATTTGGGAGATTACAGAGGATTAAAAGGTGAAAATATGTTTTGGTCCAAACAGCTATTTCCACCATCTGTCTATGAATAGTTTTTTAAAATAATTTTGTAGCTTTTAACATTATTTTGTTTTTATTTAAAAACCTGTTTTTATTGTGTATTTTAGTTTTATTTGCAGTTAACTCCACAGGAAGAATTGAGGTTGTACTGATTTGGGAGATTACAGAGGATTAAAAGAAGGTGAAGATATGTTTTAAGGGTGTCGTTTCATTAAGTAATTAAAGGAATTTAATCTTAAGTAAGTCAGAATTTTCTCCGTTATTTGGTGTGGGAGATACTTTAAGATTCATTGTCTTATATGTACGACGTTTGATCGCGCAGTCCTTTATAATGCAGTATTGATGTTTGCATTAATTTTTTTTATTCTGAAAAACGATTGCTCTAGCTCCTCATCTGCAACAATCTCACTGTGTTTTACGCAACTGATTTATTAGTTATTCAGGATTGTAGAAAGCTTAACAGCAACTTCAACAGCAAAAACGCTAATCATGCAGTGAGTCTCCCATGGATGCGTAAGGATTCAATTTGGATGCCATGTGCAGAAATTTGTGCAACTTCTATATAGTTATTAGTAGTCACTTCTGTTGTGTCAGTTTCTTGTGCACTAGGCATCAAAGATGACATGATAAACAAAGCCGTAATCAGGTTAATATCCAGAAGATCGATTTACTGGTAAATAAAAATAAATAAATAAAAATAGTGCATCTGTTGTGCCTGCGTTTAATTTGCTCCTTGTATCAGAACTCAATGATTCAATGTCTGTGCATTGATCAATTTCTTGCACTTGATTATTAATCTTTGTAAAGAATGTGAAACATTCCAGGGTTATGGTCAAGTAGAATATGCTTATGGTGCTTGGATTTACCGTAGTAATTATTCTCGTGCTATAAACATGTGGAGAAGCATTCTCTTGCAATTCTCTGTCTCAGCATGTTTGGATATAAGTTTCAGCTTTGCTTCTCAGAGTTTAATTTCTCCAGCAGACTTTTTAGATGCTGTTTAATTGTAACCTATAAGGCCCAAGTATATCTTTAATCAGGCAGTAACTGTCATTCATGCGGTTTGTCTTATAAATATATTTTGTAAATATGTTTTTACAATGCATTTTACTTAGACTTTGATTCATTTTTTCAATTCAAAATGCTGTGGTATGTGTTCAGCTACGTTTACCGTTCTTAAAATGTTCTTTGTCTTCGTTGACGAACGAAAATTAGGCGACTGTCGCATCTCGCCCCCTTCCCCCATTCTTAGCCTGCCCCGTGTCTTAGTCCTCGTCTATTTCCGTTTACAACATTGCGGGTTCGTTTCGTGCATCCTAGGCCTAATCAAAACAGACAGAAAACCTCAGGTTAAGTTCTGATAATGACCGCCTGATCAGTTATCATTCAACGCTGTTCCTTTGCAAAAGGCCAAGTTCCAACAAGTCTATAGGTTGCTAAATTAAGCCATATTGTGGGTTATAGACTCTATGTGGCTTGTAGGCCTACTAGCCCAGCCACCGCATGTTCAGGAAACTGTCCCCCTCCGTCTTTAGGTCGTCTTTGATTATGTCTATCATGAGGAAGCGCTACATAAATTTATTGGAATTACAACGATGCTTGTCTTACGTTACTTTAGCTTAAACCGTCGCTATAATGCGTGATGAAGAACTCCCAACTTACTGATCATATATATATATAATATATATATATATATATATTGTTGTATGTCGCCACATATTCTCGCTTGGCCGAGGTCCCTCAGCGACCACAACATCAAATGATTTTCCAAAGGGTTAATTTCTCAAATCACAGCATTATATAGGAATTCTTACAACATACCAATCCTCTTCCAGGATCCAACCATATATAAGCAGTATTCCATAGACAAGTATCTAATAGAACAGTTAAGCAGTGACAAGCAGACAATCCACCATATAACAAGACAACCAGTCTACCGCCAAAACTATCCTACAGCACTCCTCATTTACCATCAGGTGCAATAGCCAGCACAGGGTCTCTCCTGACCATCCTCACTATAGGCATCCGACAGGCAGACAGATAGAGACACAGACCCAGGCATAGAGAAGGCATAAGTAAGTGTGACAGTGAACTGTAACATACCCCCCACCTAAAGAGAGGAGACAATTACAAATAAGTCTCCGACAAAAAGTTGCAAAATAACGCTACACCGTCACAACTAAACACCAAACTGCAACACCAACTCTCTACCGTAAGCAATACGACCATTCATGCCACATCTCATAATGAGTAATAAACACAGCGTACCAAAAATAAAGTGCCGAAAACATCGAACACCAAACACCATAAACGGTCAACTGCTAGACGAATCATACCACCCACATTACAACAAACGGCCAACTGGTCGATAAACTCGAAACACGAGACTGAAGCTGATATCAACATCGTACTGCACTATAACCTTACGATAGTATACACTCCACAAATGCATCGGCCACACCTTACCACCATGCCATGCCGTAATAACTAATTCATACCATACATAACCATGTCAAAGTCAACAGCATCAAAAAATATGACCACGTCCACCTCACCTACATGAGTGACCGAATCAAAAACACAACACCCAAAATCCCGACAGCAACTGCGCTGCAACAAACGACTATGCAAAGTCAACAGGACAAAATGGAGAGACGAAACTCCTCCAAAAAATGCAACGACCTTAACGCAGCCATATACCATACAAACCATGTCATACCAGCATAGACAACTATCCACACATAAATGGCACCAAATACAGCACACATCCAAAAACACAACATCACATGCCGAATACACGGACCTGATTTTCAAATTAAATCCACGCACTCATCCAAATGCTCAACTTTAACCGCATCCAAGAACTACTACATACGACCCAAGCATTCCTAAACAGAATAATCCACGAACGACAAAAGATGCACCCTACTAAGCATTAGCAATCATTAATACCAAGCAGCCAAAGTACACAAGTCGTCATACCCAATAGCCCATATAACCTTGAACCCAATGCACTAAAGAACAGACGTACTATACATAAACTCACAATCGCAATGAACTAAATACTAGGGCATAGTGACGATAAAGGATCATGTTTGGCATATATTAATTTGTTGCTCCTATCTATAGGATAGTGTCTGGTATAGAAATTTTGTTTCTGACATGCTGCTTAACTTTGCCGCCATGGCCCTGAAGTTATTCGAGTACACCCTACTATTGAGCATTGCATTGACACTGCTAAAATTCGACTATTTTCTTATCTGAAGTAGTAATTAGGCTTAAAAATAGGAATATTGTGAGTCACATTTAATGGCACGGCAGGTGAATTTGTTTGGCAATTCCGACATCTATGAGCTACAAACAAGGGGTCGTCCATAAACGACGTCACGCACTTTAGGGTGATTCCCTTTGACCCTTCGTCACACGTAAAATACAAGTCACATGATATCTAGCAATGGACCGTCACAAATCGTCATAGATGTGTGACCACTGACCCTCTCCCCTCCAGTTATGTGACGTCATTTAATGCAATATTCTAACTTTTAAAAATGTAAAAAATCATTAAGGTTGAAAAAACTCACAAAATGTTCAAATGCTGACAATGCGTTTCACTCAGGTTATATAGTCCACTCACTTGTTGTGGTATATTTGACCATGTTTTTAGGGATTTGCGCTTTGTTCGAATGTGGCTTTCTCTACGCTCTTTGTCACAAAGTGACCTTGCTGCATCTGTACTACCTGTAGCAAATTTGACTGCATGCTTGTGGCAATATTGTATTTTCAAGACTAACATACTGCCAGTTTTAATGGATTCCTGAAGGTCATTTTACTTAAACTTGCAAGTTATTGGAGGTTCAAGTCTGGAACAATCCAACCAGTTAACTGGAACACAGTAGACAGTGGCTACTAAATTCAGTTTTGGGATTGTCAATGTTCTAGTATCACCTGAAATGCTAATAGACAGCGATCAGTTTCCCTTGCTATCTTAATTCTTCTGGCAACCAGTTCTGCGTGCTTTTTTCTCATCAATCATCATAATTATTCACTTGAACATTTTCTGGGTAGCCATAGTAGCCATTCTTTTGAATACATTCAACAACCTTTCTCTTTAAGTATAGTAGGAAGCTTGATAAAATGATGAACAAATAATATATGTCGTAACATCAATCCATTAAAATGGAACATGCAGATGAACCACTGGAGAGGTGGCCTTGCATCATGTAACTTCAGCTTTCTTAATCCATTGTTCCAGCATGCATGCATTCCTGTATTTACCGTCGTTCCATCACAGCTAACAGCTATTATTGAACCGAAAGAAATATCACTAGGCCAATCAGACAAAGAGTAAATGCAATGCTTCGAAAATTCCTGCGGCTAGTCCACTCCTTGGTGAGATATGCCCTGTCCTCGTATCAAACATGCATACTCTTCCATTATTTGATATTATGACTGAAAACATACAGTATTACAGTTATATCTGTCCCAGCATCAAAATACAATGCTGCAGCTTCGCGCTTTTCTCCTCTTCCATCGGATAATGCTTTACGAAAGCTTTCTCTCTCTCTTCTCACAATCTGTCAGTAGCTGAAGTCGTCAGTAGTCACAATTTCATAGTCCACAAGTAGCAGCACCGACTGCATTGCAGAAACTATATCTGTCACATTCCCTTGACAAAGGTGTAGCGAGAACATGTTTCTTCGTCAGATCGCATAATAGGCCTAAACATCCTCAATGATTCTGACACTCTGGAATCGGAGTCAACTGTATCACAGATGGAATTGTTACGCCCGCCCTAACCGCTAGGGGACCGGAAGCGCTTGCAAGGGATGCCCCACTTACTCGCTTACTTTCGCCCCCCTCCCCTAGTGTGGCGGCGTACTGCCGGGGCGACAGGGAACCACCTACGGGAACCTCAAGTGTGAACGACAGGGAGGAACGTCCAGATTCTCTTCTTTCATGGGTACCAGGGCCTACAGGACATGTCTCCGCGGCGGTTTGTCGACGCGCGACAGCACCCTCTTTCCGGTGCTCGTCTGAGTTCGTTATCCCCACGGCAGCTTTGGGCGAAAGGGACTCGAACTCCTGAAGAGGTGGCGGAGAGTATTTGGCTGGATATATCTGGCGCTCTATCAATCTCTCATCGCTACTGACTGACCGCCCTCCCTCCGAATCATCCGATTCCTCGAGGGCGTCCCCCCTCAAAGAGCTGGCACGAGACATGGGATTATTCTGTTTTACAACTAATTGCAAGTCAGTCAGTGAATCACCTTCAATTCTATTTCAATATGCAACACTTTATTTGTTCTTTCACTACTTAATTAATATACAATTGGCAGCAACCTGTGCAAATACAATTCTGCCTATAATACTTATCAGTTCAACACAAAGTATTCCTAACACTACACAGCATTTATGGCTGGTTATTACACACTCTGCATTACTTGATACCTATCTCTTATGCTCCTGCATATAACTAGGCTATCAGTTCAGTTCTTACTTCCTTAACTACTGCAGAAGGTCAAATCACGCTATTAATCAGTTACACGAAAGCAACGAATTAACATCAACACTTTGCACTAATTTACCACGACCACAGCAACAGTTATATCGCAAGGCTACTTCTAGCAACTCTTTCAATATATTCACGCTTCTTAACACAAGCGCTAATTTATCCTTCGCTCTACCTGTAATGCGCTATATAATCTATATCAACGCGTTCCGGCCATTTTAAACATTCATTCATTTACAGATTCAGCACGCTACACTTTAATTTATTTCTACTTCCCTGATTCCTAAGCGGTTTTGCTTATTTCGACGTTCTCTTTCCACCGGAGGCGACCAGCGGTCGTTTACTTTATTATCTATTAATTTAGTTGACTTCCTTATTAATTTAGATGCCCGAAAACTTAGTTTTAAACGAATTTCTATTCAAAAAGATGGCCTAGTCTTTCTCGTCGGTTTCACCTCTTCGCGTCTCTTCGTCCTACTGACCTAGATTTGCCCAACAGCCAATCGGAAGCGACCTTTTACCGCTGTTTTAGATCACGTGCCGCTCTTGGCCAATCAGCGGCGCCCACACCTTCGCCACGTCATCTAAAAGGTCACACGTCATGCTGGCGTAATGTCTGCAGCCTCGCTCTGGTGCAGCATAGAGTTAATTAACCGTTATGGCCAACATGGATAAAAATAAGTATAATTTTGTAGCTTTTCCCAAAACGCTACACTCTCCCCTCCTTAACCCGAATTTTCCATATTACTGGAAAATTCAGCAGTGGTCGCGTACTGAATCCGTTGTACATGAGTTGCTAAGGCAGGGTCATCACTACTATACTAAAAGACATTGCTGCTTGAGAACAGTCTGAACAGTAAGCAGGCAATTCTACATCAGCAACTGTATGAAGTCTCATTTTAACTCTAAGAACCAACAGGGTTCCTAATTCACAAAAGGAGAAATCAACTAGTTAGCCTCCTAGCAACGCTTGTTGTAAAAGTTCAGGCATACAAAGTACAGCATCTTAGCACGTCTTTACTCATAACACTAAACCCTAACAACACAGCCGCTTAAATTCTCAAGGTGACTGCAGGGCAATGTTTACGCTCATGTAACATCCTTACTTTGCAATCTCCCTGAAACCATACGTTCGGAATCACCAGCAAAAAGAGGGAGGGACGTCTACTTAAATTGAAGGTCTCCAACTCACTCTCGCTCCCTACTCCACGCAGACCACAATTCAGCAAAGGCACAAGGTCAGGGTATCAGGCGATTCAGAGAAAGCATACCACTAGGCCAGCCTTTACCTCACTAGGGTTACTAACTACGTCCATTGGTTACCCAATCCTCGTCGGAATACAGGCCATTGGTGTTTAATCACCAGTCTCTGCTTCCACGAATCCCGGGACTACTAACTACCAGACACAAAGTCTCTGAACTAAAGCAGGGTTGGAAATCCCAATAGAAATATTATCCATACTCTTACACATTATCAGGTGCTATCGGGTTATCCTCCCACCCAGGTTTCAGGTAATGCACATCAACAGTTACAGTAAACAGTGTACTACAATCCATTTCAGCAACAGCTCGAAGCCACAAACCAAGAGAATGTCCTCTAACACATACAATCATGCTTCGGCTCCTAATCCTACAGATAATCCTAGCGCAGTTAACATGTTATTAGCTACAACATTAACGACAACTTAGACTAACACGAAATATAAGCAATTTGACTTAAAGCAGTTTTCATCCAAAAAGCAACTAAACCTAAGATGAATCATTTTTCTGTCATTATGTATCCAGCCCAAAGTTAACTCTCAGCAGGCACAAATCATCACATCAGTAGCTGACACATTATTACAGGCACAACACGTTACAACAAGGCTTGAACCAGCTGCATAAGGCATTACCGCTTAGTGAAGCGTACCTATGCCTACTAGGACGGATTGACTCCATGACCTACGCTGTTACCTCTACGTCACCTTTCCACACAGGAAGTTTACACAGGACCAAGTACACACATTTCCACCAACGGAAAGAATATCTCACCATCATTTCCACACAGGAAGAAGTTTACATCCATTTCCACCAACGGAAAGAGTACATCTCATGCATTCCCACACAGGAAAATTCTCAAGCAACCAATAACGACGATTGGACGGATTACCGCTTATTCAGTCATTCCCACACAGGAAAATTCTCAAGCAACCAATAACGACGATTGGACGGATTACCGCTTATTACATCTCATTCATTTCCACACAGGAAGAACTCTCGAGCAACCAATAACTGCGACTGGACGGATTACAGCTCATCTAACTAACAGACCACCAGTCTCCTCTTCTATGTAACCCTTAATGCCTGCAACAATTTCAGTCTACCTACAAGTTTACCACCGATCTGTTTACTTAACTTCTTCAGGGCAATACATACCTTAGACTCCTGGTCAATTATTACTACTGTTTCCCAGTTACTGTTTAATCAGGAGCTCAATCCTTACAACAACTTTTATATAAGAATTTAGACTATTATTCAACATGACAAATAGCTAAGTATCAACAGCAATCTTGCATATATGCAGTGTTCTTTAAGAATTCTATTATCCTATGTCAAACCATTTCCACAGCCGTACTCTCCTAGTAAGATAAAAATCATAGACATTGGCACTAATCATTATTACAGGCAAGACACATTACATGAAGGCTGAAACTACCTACACCAGGCCTTACCGCTTAGAGAAGCGTACCTATGCACCATGACCTCTACACCTCCATTTCCACCAACGGAAAGAGTACACTTGAGCAACCAATAGCGACGATTGGACGGATTACCGCTCTTACCAAATAACAGGTCCTTAGTCTCACCTTCGCATGCAATTCTTAATGCCTGCAACAACATCAGTCTGCCTACTAGTCTACAACTTACTCACTTACCGACTACTCAGGCCAATGCATACATCAGGATAATTCACCAAATTCTAGCAGACTGCTTTTCAATCAATGCACCAATGCAATTTGCTCCTAATCTAGCACATTTTAGATTCAACTTTAATCTGCAATCAAGGTTATGCACATCAAATCTTAAACTAACATGCAAGCACAACATTTTGCCTTTCTTCTGTGGCAATAAAAGCAACAATGCAATAAAACACACAAGTAAACAATTCTAATCTACCCCCAATGATCTAACCTAGATCAAAGTTATAAAATAAACATTTTATTCATCGAAAGGAACTAAAACCTAGGCTTCTTGCCACAATCTCTACTCGTCGCCATTACGCGACGTTACCATCACCTTACACTACATTACTCTTTATACCCCCAATGCTGCACGAAGCTTTCTTGGTGATCTCGCCAGCGATGGTGAGGAATGGTGCCTCTCGACAGAAAGTGACGATTCTGCGGAACTCTGGTGCGTTTCCTCTCTCTGTCTCGATAGGCGACGAGACCAGAGGAAGGATGCATGTTAACACCACGAAGCCCGACGAAAGTCGGTAGAGGCCACATTCCACCGCAGGTAGGGCTGGCGAAGTGGGAGGGCAGATGCACACCCCGACGAGGCGGGACTCGGGCCACCACCTTGGGCTGGTCGATCTTCCCCCCAGGACCGGCTGGAACAGGAACTTCTTCCGGTGGTAGCGCTTCCGCTTCGACCGATGCTCGTGGGACAACACAGGATTTTCCAGCGACTTTTGGATTCGTACGCCTCACTGAAGGCTTTTCTTTTACTTTGCAGTTCGACGACACCGGGACAGCGGTTGAGACGATGACTCGACGACACTGCGCGGGGCGGCTCTTCCGCTGAACCTGGAAGCGACGCTTTCCTACCAGGATCCAGTTTTGTCCCATGTGCCACAGGACATTTTCATTTTTCATCCACTCCATTCCCAAGATGAGTTCGGACACTTGTTCGGTAACCAGGCAGGGTATTTCGAAGGGGTAGTCGCCAATTCGTACTTGAAGCTTCACCTCACCAGCCACACGAACCACTGAACCGTTCACAGCCTGTAACCGTTGCTGCGAACTCTGGATGGTCTCCTGACTCACGAGCGAAACCGGACAGAGGGTCACCTCGCATCCGGAGTCCAGCAGCGCCATTGCCTTTTTCCCGTTTACTGTGACGTCGAGGTAGGCGTCGTTGTTTCCCTTCACATGGCGGACATCGCGGACTTCGTTGTGTTCCAGTCCTTCTCTCTCCACCTCCGGCGTCGAGTCGTGGTAACGAGTGGGACAAACTCGAGCAAAGTGACCGGGTTGTTGACACTCGAAGCAGCGACGGTCACCCGCGGGGACCCTGGATGACCGGTTAACTGTTCTCTGACTTCCGAAGGTAGGTTCCGGCCTGGGTGGAACTTGACTTCGGGGCCGCCAGGGGCGAAATTGTCCATCGCCGGAGGGGCTGCTGCATATGGCGTTTATTCTTGCTTCCATCTGCTCCAGCTTATTCAACACGATTTCTTGGAATTGTCTCTGACTGTCAGCAGGGGCAGAGTCTATTTCCGTTACAGTTTTTACCCGACTGGGTCGATGTTCATCGCGGCCAAGGTTACCATCATCTGCTTGACGGTAACCCTCTAAACGCATGGCAGTCTTATAAGCATGGTCCAAGGTGGTAGGTTCTCTCTCACGAACCTTCATGGCTAAGTCTCTGTCTCGCAGGGCGTCGAGAAAGGCACGAATCGCTATGACTTCACTGTGCACCGAGGTGGGACCAGGGAACGCCAGGATCATGATTCGTCGAATGTCTCGTACTACAGAGCTGAGGTCTTCACCCATCTTTTGACGTCGTGTGTTCAATTGGGTCTGGTAGAGGACGGCTTGATCGGAGCTTCCATACCGCAGGCGTAGACGATCAACCAGGTCAGACCAGGATGCTATGGTCTCGGAGTCGAACTCGTAGAGCAGCTGATCAGCTGGCTCTGTCAAGGCACAGGTCAGCTGGGCGAATTTCTCCCCATCTGTCCAACCATTACTGTTCGCACAGATCTCGAATTTCTTTAGGAAAGCTTCGACCGATGTCTTTCCATTGTACCTGTCCAATTTCATATACTGTCTGGATTTCGAATCAACAGTTCTGCTCACGCGTGATTGGGACTGCACAGTGACCGACGAGGTTGAAGTCGTACTCGGCTGAAAACGACCTTGGATCGTTGGTTGAGGTTCAGCTGTAGGCAGTTCAGCATACTGTTCGAACTGGAACTGACTGTTTTCGCTCCCGGATGTAGACACAACATGGAACTTCGCTTCCAGGTTGTTCTGGGCTGCTCGTGTGGTTACCCAGAATCGTTCATCGTAGGCGGAAGCTGGCCGACACAGAGCGGTTGTTGGTTGACAACCGGACAGGTAAGCGGGAGGGCCAGGGTTCGAGGGCAGGTAGGCGGAACTTTGTGTAACCTGTGGTTTCAACGACGAGGACAAGGTCGACATGATTGACTGAGTCGACGACACGACGGATACGGACAGTTTGCACACCGAGGCTGTGACCGGGGTGACGGTTCTCACCCAAGGAGTCGACTTGACGACACCACCGATTGTGTTCGGGGTCGGAGCAGGAGGGGCTCGGACGGCGAAAGGGTGCGACGAGGGAGGCGGTGGTGGGAAGGTGGTAGCCCGAGGGTGGACTAGGGTTGGGTGCCCGGGATGTGCATCCGAAGTCGGGAGTCCCAGTTCCCTCGGCAGCGCCGAATCCCCATTCTCCATATCTGAAACTATACACTCAGAGTTAGCAAGGATCCCAACACAACCTTTATCCAAATTCAACATATTAGGATGCAACAGAACGTTATGAAAGGGTCGCAGATCAGTTACCTCCGAACCTTCACTTTCATAATTATTTCCTCCAAGCTTTCTGTTAACCAACCTCGCTTGTTTATCTCTCATGTAAAATTCAAAATCAAAACCCGCATCAATTGCTGCGGTAACAGGGTAGTCCGAAGGACGCTTGGGTCTAGCGCCATAATAAGCCATTTCTTCGCCTTCCCACTTCTCTCTCTCTCCAGGAAATTCTGCCCTTCCAAATTTTCTTGGTTCCACCTGTTCCACTTGTTCCCCTTGTTCCACTCCTACCCCACTTCTGGTACCATTTGTTACGCCCGCCCTAACCGCTAGGGGACCGGAAGCGCTTGCAAGGGATGCCCCACTTACTCGCTTACTTTCGCCCCCCTCCCCTAGTGTGGCGGCGTACTGCCGGGGCGACAGGGAACCACCTACGGGAACCTCAAGTGTGAACGACAGGGAGGAACGTCCAGATTCTCTTCTTTCATGGGTACCAGGGCCTACAGGACATGTCTCCGCGGCGGTTTGTCGACGCGCGACAGCACCCTCTTTCCGGTGCTCGTCTGAGTTCGTTATCCCCACGGCAGCTTTGGGCGAAAGGGACTCGAACTCCTGAAGAGGTGGCGGAGAGTATTTGGCTGGATATATCTGGCGCTCTATCAATCTCTCATCGCTACTGACTGACCGCCCTCCCTCCGAATCATCCGATTCCTCGAGGGCGTCCCCCCTCAAAGAGCTGGCACGAGACATGGGATTATTCTGTTTTACAACTAATTGCAAGTCAGTCAGTGAATCACCTTCAATTCTATTTCAATATGCAACACTTTATTTGTTCTTTCACTACTTAATTAATATACAATTGGCAGCAACCTGTGCAAATACAATTCTGCCTATAATACTTATCAGTTCAACACAAAGTATTCCTAACACTACACAGCATTTATGGCTGGTTATTACACACTCTGCATTACTTGATACCTATCTCTTATGCTCCTGCATATAACTAGGCTATCAGTTCAGTTCTTACTTCCTTAACTACTGCAGAAGGTCAAATCACGCTATTAATCAGTTACACGAAAGCAACGAATTAACATCAACACTTTGCACTAATTTACCACGACCACAGCAACAGTTATATCGCAAGGCTACTTCTAGCAACTCTTTCAATATATTCACGCTTCTTAACACAAGCGCTAATTTATCCTTCGCTCTACCTGTAATGCGCTATATAATCTATATCAACGCGTTCCGGCCATTTTAAACATTCATTCATTTACAGATTCAGCACGCTACACTTTAATTTATTTCTACTTCCCTGATTCCTAAGCGGTTTTGCTTATTTCGACGTTCTCTTTCCACCGGAGGCGACCAGCGGTCGTTTACTTTATTATCTATTAATTTAGTTGACTTCCTTATTAATTTAGATGCCCGAAAACTTAGTTTTAAACGAATTTCTATTCAAAAAGATGGCCTAGTCTTTCTCGTCGGTTTCACCTCTTCGCGTCTCTTCGTCCTACTGACCTAGATTTGCCCAACAGCCAATCGGAAGCGACCTTTTACCGCTGTTTTAGATCACGTGCCGCTCTTGGCCAATCAGCGGCGCCCACACCTTCGCCACGTCATCTAAAAGGTCACACGTCATGCTGGCGTAATGTCTGCAGCCTCGCTCTGGTGCAGCATAGAGTTAATTAACCGTTATGGCCAACATGGATAAAAATAAGTATAATTTTGTAGCTTTTCCCAAAACGCTACAGAATCATTGTCTGTTGTATCATCTATACTTTACACAGTCCTTGAGATTTTTAATAGGCCTACTTCTTATAATTATTCTCTTTTTTCTTATAATTATTCTCTTTCTTTCTTCTTTCTTTTCTGTCTATTTCTCCATGACTAACGTTCTCATGTTTGCACAGTGCGTGTTTTTGCCATGGTTTGCAGCCGCGAAAGTAGACTAAACTTCAGGTGCTCGGCGGCAAAGTTAGATGCAATAAATTTGATGCAATTTTTCTTCAGTTCTTTCATTTAGGACCTGGAGCAACCTTTTAAGTTATGCCAAAGTTCATTTTCAACGAAAACATTTTTCTTGCTATACCCTACTAAATACGCGACAACCTATGAACCAATTTAAAGTCCGTAAGAATCAGTGGCGTAGCCATGCCCGGGCAATTACGGGCAATGCCCGGGCTGGCAATTAGCTCTGCCCGGGCTGCGCAGGCTCGAGAAATTGATAAATTTTAATTTTGAGCTTGATAGTTTGATGCTAGGAAAATTCGTGTCGATTACTTAAGGACTGAGTGCGTTGCATTATGAGATGTGTCCAAGCCTGTAACCAGAGGCAAACCAAGATTAGGTGTATGTATACATATATACATAAATATTCTTCTTCCATAGACGGAAACTTCGTCGCGGGGGAGGAGGGGATGAATGGGTGGGCATTTGGGATGGGACGAATGGGCGGCCGAATGCCCACACGCTGAGTAGCCTATTATCACAGATCAAGATCGAGAGATCATGGAGATCATCTGTTGTCGCAGCTGTGGCAGTCATTAGTTAGGCATGCTCTGGCTGGTCGTTCTCTGCCTGTAGAATGATATATTACACATGTCGTCACTTCATACGCTCCTTCCGACGGAAGAAGGAGTCAATCTCTCATAAGTCACAAAAGTCACATTTAAACTTCTGGCCCACAAAGTATACGGTTTCCAGTACCCCATCATTCGCGCAATGTATTATGTATACAGGACTTGTTCGTACATTAAAAAGGCCAGCCGAGGTTATCTATTATTTAGGTCAAACGTATGGAGAAGACACCAGACAAGGAAATGAAATACTCAATTAAACATTGGACGATATCTTAATTCTCATGTTGAAGTAAAACGAGGGAGGTGTTCTTCCCCTAACCTCGTCTGATGAATTACTCCGGCGACAGGTTTATGGGTGGTAGGTGTACGTACAGGGTGGTAGATAGCAGCATTAGATTCATAATGGTCTCTATTTGAGTTCAGTCCGTCTGCCACACAAAGGGGTCCAGTCTTCGAAATTGTCTTAGGCCTAGATGTGTGTATAATTTAATTGAAAACTTTTCCAGGATACAGTAGGCTTACTATAATTATGGCTGCTCTAGAACAAAAAAGAAACGAAAAAATGAAGAATTGGCAGCAGCATCATTTGGTTCGCAAAAGTTGTCAGCACTCGGCTTTTTCGTAAACCCCAAAAGGAAGGCTGTATTAATTGATGCAGTATCATAATTAAATGTATACATAGGCATAATTGGATGACAGCTAATAGGCCTAGGTATCCAGATACGTCATTTCTAAGTTATTCTCTTGTCGCATATGCTACTCGTTTAGTAGGCAATAGTTTTTATGACCTATGCATGCATGACCTGATTGTTCGAACTATTTCAACCAATGCTTTAACTGGCTGGAGATTGATTGCAGTTGCGTAGACCGTAGGCTATTGCTCAGTTTCTAATGTAGGCCTAACAATGTTCATATTTCTCGGGTGGCAGAAAATTTGTTGAATGCTAGTCAGTGAATTAGGCCTATTACAATTATAATGACATTATAGGCTTATAGCCTAGGTCTATTAGTTGCCAATTGCCACCTTCGAATCAATCAGATTAATGTCTTAATTATGATCAATGTTGACTCTTTGTTGAGTTGGTTTGCTGCCCGGGTTCAATTTGGTGTCTAGCTACGCCACTGGTAAGAATTACACAACTATATAAGAAATCACGAAATTAAACGATACTAGGGCCTAATCATCTACCTTCAGTTCGTAACAGTAATCACGAAATCACGAAATTAACCGACCCTAATACTCTACATGCATTTCGCAACAGTACCTCCTATTCTATTGTCCGTACCTCCACGGATTTCGACAAAGGTCCATGATGAAACGACGGTTGACCCGGCATCTAGACTCCGCACGACGCTGCGCCAAGAGCCACTGTCCACACATAAATGGCACCAAATACAGCACACATCTCACCATCCCTGCGTCCTCCTCGAATTGTTCGTCACTCCAACTCCCTCGGTTCCAAACACGCTCCGCATGTTGACCACCAGCGCGACCCACACCATCCTGTAGACGCTCCAAGTTTCGACCACCAGACGAACGATTCCTCCCTCGAAAATGTTGTCGTCGAACGGAAGATTCACCGGTTCCATGGCGAACACCGTTCAGAGCAGACCACGCTCCCGTTGTTCCGCATCGATCGTCACCCGACTCCTCCTCCGCGGTTGTCCGTCGCTCGCCGAACGCATCTCCATTCCTCAGACGTCTCTCGATGAACGACCGTCCAGACGCTTCACAGCTCTGCCGTCAAACGAACGTCCCCGCGTTGAATTTTCCTCCTCAAACGAACGTCGAGTTGTTGAAGCCCCAACGCTGCACGAACATCCATACGTGGTACTGGCAGTGTTGAACAAACGACCCAGTGTAGAACTTCCCGCGTCAAACGAACATCCCCGCGTTGTGCTGGCATCGTTGACCGAACGACCATGCGTAGTACTGTTCTCGTAGCACGAACGACCCTGCGATCCTTGCGTTGTCCTGGCATCGAATGATCCTCCATGGGACGAGCCCCCATGTGTTATATGTCGCCACATATTCTCGCTTGGCCGAGGTCCCTCAGCGACCACAACATCAAATGATTTTCCAAAGGGTTAATTTCTCAAATCACAGCATTATATAGGAATTCTTACAACATACCAATCCTCTTCCAGGATCCAACCATACATAAGCAGTACTCCATAGACAAGTATCTAATAGAACAGTTAAGCAGTGATAAGCAGACAATCCACCATATAACAAGACTACCAGTCTACCGCCAAAACTATCCTACAGCACTCCTCATTTACCATCAGGTGCAATAGCCAGCACAGGGTCTCTCCTGACCATCCTCACTATAGGCATCCGACAGGCAGACAGATAGAGACACAGACCCAGGCATAGAGAAGGCATAAGTAAGTGTGACAGTGAACTGTAACAATATATACTAGCTGGGGACCTCGAGGTACCCGCGGCTGGCGTTGCCCGGGAAATTTAGGATTCGACCCGCTCTGGCCACAACCACACGACACTCCGACCTCCACGGGTACGCCACGCGAGAAATTTGGGTTTTCGGGAAAATTTCTTCGTCCCAGCCCCCCCATCTCCACCCCAACCCTCCCACCCCCCACTTCCACCCCATCTCCACCCCCAACCCTCCCACCCCCACCGTCCCCCTCCCCGCCATTGTATTAAAGATTGTCGGCAATAGGCCTATATAAAAATTAATAAACGCCCGCTTGACTGTGCCGAAACAGGGATATAAGACACCAGACAGGGCGGATCCAGGGGAGACCAATCCGGCCATGGCCCCCATTTAAAAAGTTTATGCGACGTGGCCCCCCCATTTGGTTTCAGGCCATAGTATAATTATTGCTTGCAATGGCTGAGGGCTAAAAAAAGGTCATCAGTTATTTTACCAAACGACCAAAAAAGGTCATCAGATTTTTTCTGGGCAAAGATCACCGAAAATGTTGTCCCCCCTTCGAAAATTTCTGAGCCCGCTCCTGACACCAGATGCAAAAAAAATTCAAATTAAAATATTTATACTGTTCTGTTGGTCATGTAACTTTGGAATTTAGTAGGCTAGTTGAATCGTCAATGATCAATATTATCCTAAAACAACTTCTTGACCGGTTTACCGCTTCATGACCTCTCCGCTCGATTTTGCGAGGTTTCAATTTTTGTGACTTTGGCTGGGTTCTTCTCACGTAGGGTCTACGGTCACATTTTCTGGTAGAAACTGATTTGACGACAATGGCTTCATCCGAGGCTGTCTTGTTGAATGAAACCCTGAACACTACAGAAACACCTTCTGGAGAACCCTGGGCGAAAAGACACAGGCCTTGTTTCCGCATTATCAGTACAGTATGCCACGTACGTAGCCTGTGATGAGCTGTGATCATTATATAGGCCTACATTGATCAAGATCCAGCCTCAAGAGAATGACAGCTTCAACTCAATCCACAACGAGACGGAAGCTTATCCCACTTGACTCAAGAACTTTGATACGAGACTGAACCAGTTTTTAAAAATGGAATCAATTGACAGTGTGGGTGGGGAGGAACATTCATCACCCAGTGAACTCTTATAATTTGTAATAAAGTATTTGTTCAATTAATTATTGTCAGAGGCGGCGACAGCCATACAATTATTTCAGCAGGTCGTGTCAGGACCAAGTGTCTGTTCAGCAGGTCAAATAAATTAATATAAAGAACATAATTTTTATATGCTACTAAACATTTAAAAGAATTTTTTGGCAGGTCATTATAATAGGCAGGTCAATAGGCATTATAGGCACTGTCCAGCAGCGGCAGAAACTAAATGGTTGAACTTGTCAATACACAAAGAAAATTAAAAAATTATTACTGTAGCTAATTTGTACGCATGCATGCGAGGAACAGCAATAATGTACGGGTGCAGAGGTCCGGGGTAGAAAATACGATTTTAGGCGTAGGCCCTACCGCGTAGGCCTACGTAAGATGTGAATATTAAATGCAGAGATCAGATGAAAATGTCATGCACCTAATGAGACGAAGGGTTCACCTGCCACCAGTCAATGTCCCTTAAACCCAAGAATGAATGTCAAAACGTTCCATTATAATAGGCTATAGGTGATTTCCAGCCATGTCTAATGCGCTGTAGTAGGACGTGTTGAATTCCCGCCGTCCGTGGATCTCTTTAAGACTTCTGTTGCGGATGAGTTCTTCCATACAGTCGAGAGCTAAAGGCTGGTAGTAGAGATGGAATTTGTTGGCGAAGAGATGTCGACTCTCGGCCAATAAAGGTAAATCACCGACTCCAAAGATGCAAATCGTATTTGCATACTTCCCATGACACGTCGCATTTTCCCAGGTTTCCCAAATCTACAATCGATAATTAAAACTGCTGCAGAAAATCAATAGACCTAGCTGTGTCTTTACACTATAGAGTATAGACAGAGAAATACAGTGGCGTAGACAAGGGGGATTTCGGGGTTAAACCTCCCATTGGCTTAGGAATTTAAAAAAAATTATTTGTCTAGGCCTACTTAAATAGGAAAAGCTTTAAAATTGTTTGCAGCACCGGTAGCCTAACAATATAGGCCTACCTGTAGTTTTACTTTATTACTTTGTTACTTTATTTCTTTTTTATTCACTGTAATACTGTTGGGCTGGTGTCAGGGAAGGCATCCGGCCAGGCCATAAAACCCTCAACCCCTCCATAATAAATTCCTGGCTACGCCACTGGAGAAAATAACGGACAAATAAACGTTTAGACATTAATAAGAAGATATCAAAATGAAACATAATTATGTCAACACCAGTGGCGTAGCAATAGGTTGTGCAGCTTGTGCAGTGCACAAGGGTCCCCGGCTGTCGAGGGCCCCCCGGCGGTCAGAGTTAATTTTAAATTTTAAGAACTATTCAGAATGCAGTAGGCCCTACATGTAGCCTAGGCTACGGCGGTGGCGTTGCAATGGATTGTGCAGACTGCACTAGGTCTAGGGGCCCCTGGTGGTCAGAGTCAAGTTTCTACATTCAGAATATTCAGAATGTAATCAACTCTACATGTAGGACCTACTGCAGTGATCAGTGCTGAGGTGGTGGTGGATATTGAACCGAGCAGAGAAGCGCTTCGGAAACTATATGGTGGTATACAGCTTCATGCATTTACCAAAGGATGCAGGAACGAAGGCATCTCAATTATTTTTGCGCAAGGGAATTCACCCAAGTGAACATTTTGAGATTTCGGAATTTGTTGTGTCTTCTTTTAGACTTATCGTAGCAACCGAGACTTGAGACACCACATTATACCAATTTATTATAGTGTCCCCCTCGAAGTCCGACCCACACCTCAACGGGGTGAGGGGGTGGCAACGATCAAGTAGGGGATCGCCTGCTGGGGCTATGCCATCAATGGTGAAGGTTTCGACCGAAGAACCATCTTGGGCGTCACGCGAGGTGGACAGGCCCAGCAGGAACCCTGAAACAGCCGGCGAACGTGGGCGGCACCGGACGGGATGGAGCTCCCTCTCCAATCCTCGAAATTAACCGAAGAGAATGAGGGTCTGTCAGATGAGTGGCGATCGATGCGCTGACAACAAAGAAAAAACACGATTGAAATCCAATGCCAGTAAATTCTTCGAAAGCATGCCGGCTCGGACGTCGCCCGGATTGATGGAGGGGACAAATCGAAGAGGGAGACCGCATAGGGAGTGGCTGGACGACATCACCAGGTGGGGGAGAGCATCACTCCAAGAGCTGAGTCACGCGGCGATGGACAGAGGTCGATGGAGGAGCTTGATGAAGATGGCAGTGGACACCTACGGGCGCTGAGCCCGTGGTTCCTGATGATGATGATTATAGTGTATCTTTTTTAGTCAACTAACCCAACTGTTTGACAGAATTTAAATGCGGATGATGATAATTCATACTTCAGCAGATGAAACATTTATTGGGTTAATTTTGTCAAATAGCCTACTCTAATTGAATTTTCTCTTTTAGAAGAAATAGAAAATGATTATAGGCTAAAGACAAAGGGGAGAAAATAATTAAAATTGCAATGAGTTAATTTTTATTTAATTTAATTCGGGTTCGAAATAATGCAAATACATCTATCGAAAAAAGAGCCAGGCGCTTTTGCACAACGTTTTTGTTTGAAATCGAGGAGGTTCAAGTAATTAAGGGCCCACCACCGAAGCCCTGCACAAGGGCCCCCAAAAACCTTGCTACGCCACTGGTCAACACCATTCATCAACCAAACATACTTGTAAGCTTACTGCGTAATGGCGGCAATGTGAAAAAATTATGTGATTATGTTGTCGTTGTCAAAAACATCTTTATTATGCGTGTCTTTTTGAATGGCGTGTCGATAGATTTGTGCTTTCAGAAGTTTTAATCGTAATCTTCATTCATCGAGAGCGCCACTCGATGGTCAAGCGCAGGACTTTCTTTGAAATTTGTTTGAACTGCACAACCAGTAAAAGTCTATAGGCTATAAATAGTGCCCTTTAATCGAAAATTTCTGACGACCTCTTTTATTTTTCTCCCTGAAATTACCCAAACACACACACACACACACACACACACACACACACACACACACACACACACACACACACACACACACACACACACACACACACACACACACACACACACACACACACACACACACACACACACACACACACACACACACACACACAAAGCAGCCTTTTAGCGTAGCCTATTTGCTTTACCGCACAATCCCTTTGTTCCATTCTGGTCCTTCATGGCATGGTAAATTTCCCCGTCCCTCACCCGCAATCGGATGACTGCCCATTTAAAAACTGTTTTTCACTGTACAAGATTGCTTTTACAACTACACAAATTGATTTACAACTGCACATAATAATTATTGTGTAGCCTACAACTGCACGTCATGCGCAGGGCACCACCTTATTCACGAGCGCTGCGTCAAGTTAGAGGGGTTGTCAAAAGAGTAGTCCGAAAGAGTTCCAAGTTCGGTTCCAGAGTGTTGCATGGTCAGAGTAGGCTATAATAGTAGCATATAGTCGGCAGTCGCTTTACTTAGGTCGAGAACAGGAGGTTGGAGGATGTTCACCATAAGCCTATAGATTTGCTGTCGTAATTGGTTTGTGAACTTATACTATAAGTCTGAAAGTTTGTCCTTCTATGTGCTTGTGTGGATGAAAGTATGTAGGCTATGGTGTCGGGCTAAAGGCTCTCTAAAACGTCACGCTCTAGCTTTCCAAAAAAATTTGCAAAGAGCTCTCATACAAATTTTTAGGTCAAATTGGTCAATGCAGATATTTTCATGTCACAATATTGACTTTAAATCCCGATATTCAGGGCTGTAATCCATGGACGGAGACCTAGGGGAACAGGGGGGACGGTCCCCCCAATGAAGGTGTAGGGGGACGGCCCATGCATTTGTCCCCCCCCCAATCGTTGAGCGTCAAGACTAAAAAAGGTCATCAACGTTTTTGGCGGCGAAAATAGACTTTTTTTCGAGATTTCGCCGGTCGTCAAAAATTTTGGCCGGCAAAAGATGGACATTTTTCTGCGACACTCAGTCATCAAAATATCTTGCGTCTTTCCGTCCCCCCCAAGTCTCCGCCCATGCAGGTCTCCGCCTATGCTGTAATCAAGGGTATACGTGGGTATACAGCGTATACTCACCTCCGGGGAAAACGGCATCGTAAACTCACCTCCCGAAAAGTAGGGTATACGCGGGAAAAAGCAGGGTGCACCGTACACGCTAGTAAATCAGGCGCACACGGCTGTTTAGCCTAAGAGGTTTTTTGGGCCGATGACTAAAAAAGGTCGTCACATTTTTCAGACGGATAATGGACGAAATTTTCGAGATTTTGGCCGGAAGACTAAAAAAAGGTCGTCAAATTTTTTAGACAGCAAAATGGACGAAATTTTCCCGAGATTTTGGCCGGATGACAAAAAAGAGGTTCGTCAGATTTTTCAGATGGCAAAATGGACGAAATTTTCCCAAGATCAGCGTGTACTCACCTCAAAATTTACCAGTAGGCCTTTATGGCTACAGCCATGCCGATATTAACATTCTAAATTTCGATGTGGTATATAGCTAGCCTATAACGCCTGCAAATTTAAGACGCCATTTCACCGTTGCACAATGCCCATTTCTTCTGACGAAATTTCACCTGACGTCATTTCATGAAGTTGTTTTTTGCAGTAGACGACCCTAAGCACTTATTCAAGCACATCTCCAATAGGCCTAATAATTAAAATAATGATAGTGCCCAGTATGAAACGATGATCGGAAGGTAAGAATATCATAAAAAAACTAATAGGCCTATCGTATGGAATCATATCTGGACATTTACAAAGCGCCAATAGCAATACGAACTATTCGGAATGGCTTTCAGTGCATGCAGAAACCTCAGAGTATGGAAAATTCCTTCAGGCAACGAGAAGGCCTGGACAAAGACAACCACTGAAGCGGATGCAAAACAATAAAAGCAACTATAGTGTATGAGGGTGGAGGCTGGGGTGGACGAGATTGGGGTGGGTGGGCGAGCGGCTGTGGGCGATGTGGGACGAAAACCAAAATTTGCCCAACAACGCTGCATGGTTACCCCAGGGAGTGGGAACTGGGTGGAGCACCAGGCCCCTATAGGGGCGTGTGAAGAGAAAACCCGATTTTTTCCCGGGCAACGTCGGGTACCCCAGGCAGCCAGTTACATTATAAGAGAAAGTTAAACAAGGACTCTCTTTTTATATTCCGGTAGTTAGCGAGATGCCATACAAATAAGGCTATGTAAATTTTATGAAATTATAAGCCGGATAATTTCCAAATTTTGGAACATCGCCGACGTGTGCTGAGACTACTGACCTTATAGCGATTTATAAACGGATACTTTTCCGGATGCGGTACTGGTTCCCCGAGGTATGATCCCGGAATCCCAAGTTTCGGATTGTGATTGAGTGTCGTAAAAAAGGTTTCATCCGGAATGTCTACCAGTTTTGTCCAGTTCAAAATCAGTTGACCACGGTCATCGTTGACGACGAATTCAACGAATTCTCGTCTCACCGAGATGTGCATCGGTCCTTTCAAGGGGATAACGCCCAGCGGGGGTGGAGGTTTTCCGGCCAAACGATCTAGAGACTCGTTCTTGTCTGATGCGCCAACGATGTTTGATCCGTTGAGAGCCTTAAGGATTTGAACCAGCTCCCAGTTCGTCTTTAGTGGAAATTCCTGTCCAGTCAGATTTATGAAGTATTTCCACTTCTTGTACTTCAGCAATGCTTTCATGCAGCGAATCTCTGCCTCGACGACCGAGAACGTGCCCCAAGTCACCTCGACATTGTTGTACAGCACAAAAACGTTTTCGAAGCATCCGACGATTGCATCGATGGCTTCGTGAAGAGATGACTCGGATTTCTTATCAACGTGGACACAGTAGAAGTTATGCGAACGATAAATGGCCCGTAGAAGTCTCTCGAATTGTTCAATATCTTTGAAGACGAGTATGTCGAACGCAAGAGGAAATTCTCTTTCCTCTTCGCTAGAAGGCGCTGTGATGTAACCCATATGGGTAATAAACTTGTCGCAGTCTCTGTTCTTTATCATGTACTTTTGGTTCGAAATGGGCTGCTTCGAATGAGATTCCTGGTAGAGTTCGGCATTGTGTTGCTCAATTGGATCACCCTGAAACAGCCGGACACAGTCGATAGGAGGACGAACACGGTCGAGCGTAATTACCGTCAGGCTCTGCTGCTGATTAGGATCGTGCGTTTCGCGATCCAGTCCAACATTCATTCTGTAGCTCACCTTTAAGAATGATATCACTATCGCTGCACTGAATAACGCTGTTAAACATTTCCTTCGACATCTTGCCATCATCCTATAGGCCTACTTTGATGCTTTCAGTGCCAACAGAAACCTGCTAACGTAGTTTCGATGAAGGAGAAAGCTCGATCGAGAGTCTACCTACAAATAGAAACGCACTCATTAATGCAGAACAACCTTAAATTTGTTAAGCAAGTTTCATCCAGAGATCTGGCATACGCTTGCTTCACCCCCAATGTAATCAACTCACAAAATAATGCGTCTATTTATAGTAGCCTAATTGTACTTTTTTACAGGGACGTCATTTGGGGGGGGCAGGGGGGGGCATTTGCCCCCCCTGAATTTCACCGATTGTCCTTACATGTGACATATTTTTGCAACACCACACGTTGTTCAAAATACCAAAATGCCTGTGTCTTCACGGCCTGTGTAATTTTGTATGTGAGGGCAGCTTCGATCTGCACACACACACAGCATATAAGACCCCAGATATCGGCCTTTGTGTATTGTCTGCTAAGGGAATTAACTCTGGCCGATACTCAAAAGCCGTGCAGCTCGTTCCCGCTAGAAATAGGGAAGACCTTGTCCCAGGTCAGTAGGGTCACCAGATGTGTGTGTCCTGCATGTAAGCCACACAGTTCAAGCCGCCACACAGTTCAAGCCGCCACCAGTTACATGAGGCAGCCAGGCAGGCAAGATTATCCCCTCCAGCCTTACAAGCATTAGGCCCATATGCACCCCATCCCGTCTGACCGAGAGCTGGAGCGGTTTCGTCTTTCCTCAGCCTACCAACACCAGGGTCCACCAAGGTTCTTAGAATTAATTTATCCACACGGTGACGTCAGAATCACCCCACCCCGAGTTAATGAGCCAGCTGCCTAAGCCAGCGGGCCAACCTGTGTATTGGAAGAACCTTGATAAAAGCGGACAAAAGGACATGAAAGTTCAGCCCAAAACCGATGATCTACCATAAAGGCTAAAGCACACGGTAGGCCTAATATTATGTGACATCTAATTGAACTGAAATTTACATAAACTGATTGGATTTATAGTGCAATGGTTGGACAGATTTGCTTCTTATACATGAAGTCTTGGATATTAATCATTTCTTTGAGTATTATCTTTTCCAGGTTGAGATAATCACCCATGATACTTTCAAATTACGTTTTCAGACAAATCCAAATATCTGATATCAGTGTGTTGGCTTGAACAACCCACGGACCAACAAGCCATTGACCACCACTTGAATAATCCCCATAGTTAATAATAATAATTAGTCCAATAATAATAATTATTGGAAGCCTAGTGCATGCAGCATGCAATATTGCTTTGTGAATTGTTATTAATGACAACTTAAAGCAGGGCTTAATCTGGATTTCTCCTTGGGAGGGGATGTGCCCTTGCCTGCAAGAAATTTGTTTGAATTTTCACAGTGCAATGGTACAATTATACTCTATTTTATGACAATGCCATATATTACCATAGAAAATAATATAATTATAATTATATAATATTAACTAATATCATGGTAGATAATAAGAGTCCATGCAATACAATTCTATGTAATACAATAATGTAAACAGGAACAAAGGCCATTGTCATTAACCTCATGCACTAGGCCTCCAATAATTAATATTATTGCATTTTGTCAAATATTTCTGTGGGGGAAAGTCATTTCTGTCACTTTAGTATAATTTAGTTGTACAAAAGTGTTTGTGCAAATATTAACATTAAATCATACGCTTTCAATATGATGGTATCATATATCATAATGAATAATGGCACTATTATAATCATATAATGGTAAATAATATCATGGTATATAATTAACAAGTGCAAAGCACTTAGTCTATTTAAAGTAGGCTTGTATTGGCATTTAAAATATATCCATCACTGAATAAAATATAGTAAGAAATAAATAAGAGCAAGAATAAAACATCTCATTTAACTGTAGTTTTGCAAATGTTGGTCCAATACAGAACTTAAGAAGATTGTGGAATTTTGACCCGCAAAATTTTTTTTGCCCCCCCTGAAAAAAACTGAATTGACGTCCCTGCTTTTTTATACAGCAACATCGATGCCTCAATGGGAAAACTCTCTCAGGATCGAGCATTGCTTTTGCAATAAGCACACTATAGGACTCGAACCAAAGACACAGCGTTGTAGGTCTAATGCTGTTGCTTTTTCCCAAGGTGACGACGTCAACTACGTGGTAGGCTGCAGGCATGTTTGCTTCCATCTACTTATAAGCCTAAGCCTACTTTATATCATCGATGTAAGATTGATGATTATTCTGAATCTTTCGATAGACTCGTAATTATCTTTCTCTTTGGCACAACACATCAGCATCGTCGCTTCCGTCTTTGGCACAACTATAGTATCGGGGACCGACGTGTCGGTTAGGAACAGGTTTAGGCGTTGTGAGGGTCGGTTAATACTCGGGCTAGGGGTCGTGAGGGTCGGTTAGGGCTAAGGTTAGGCGTCGTGAGGGTCGGTTAGAGTAAGCTTTAGGGTTAGTGTCGTCATTCGTTCCCGGATACTATAGTTTCGCCCCGACTTCTTTGTTTAACTTCTCCTAATCTATCGTCTTCGAACCGGGTTTCTCCAAAGTATTTCTTTTTAAGGTGATGCCACTCGAAGCGGCGATGGGACGATTGGTTGTCTAGCTTTAATAGAGAAGAACAGTGTCTTGAGTTCTGAGAAATAGGGTTGATGCGAGCCTTGTTGTTACCTGATCAAGTCGGTCAGCAGGAATCGGACGTCAACTTCAGAGGACGTTGTTCCACCATTTTTTACGAACGGTGTTATGTTAATGTGTGAAGAGGTTATTAATATTCAAAACTTAGTTGCTACAGGTTACGTCATTATTTGCTGTATTTATTGCGAGGTGACGTCTCTGAATAATGCGGGATGCTATATAGTGCTACCTTTTTCACGCCTGACTGAGTTCCTAACTCCCTGCATATAATTTATATTCATGTTCAGAGTAATAATATTTATGACGTTTTCAACACAGGTTTTGGAGCGCTATGTAGGCCTACGTCATGAATATTTATGAGAACGTTTACCGCTGAACTGTAAACATTAGCGCGTGCGTTAAATTACAGCTTATGATGTTTATCCGAGTTAATAATAATAATAATAACTTCCTTTATTGAACTATCCGGTTGACAGACTGCACCCGGTTACAGTGTAGCCTACAGTTATGCAATGGAAACAATTCACAAATCACAATTTTTAACTGGTCCGGTCGCTCGCAGCCTTCTATGTTCCCACGCAATGGAAAACGGCCATCATACATCCAGTGGCAAAGACAGAATCACCGACACAGCTGGCTGACTTTTCGACCGATTTCAGTCACACCGGTTCTGTCCAGAGCTGTCGAACGCGAGATAGTGTATCATCCATCTATATCACACCTTTACCTCACCGCCTGTCACAACTTCTAAGCGACCAATTTGTATTCCTTCCGACGGGCTCTATACTGCACCTGCCCAGAGTCCCAGCCTTCATGGAATAACAGTTATCATGAAGACCAACCAATGTTCTCCTTAATTATCTCTCTGGATTTTTCCAGTCATTTGATACGGTTCTGCACTTCACCCTTGCAGTGAATATACATGTAGCCTTCGACTAGCTTCTAATCTAGGCAGTGCACTTGAATAGGTTCTATATACATCCCTGAAGACAGTGGCGTAGCTAACTTTTCATGGGCCTGTGTGCAGAGGTCCCGTTTGCGCCTCTGTTTGGTCTTGTAAGGCAGGTATCTTTGCGTTCTTGCAATCAAGACCACCATATATACTAATCAATGGCATTTGCTATTAGGCCTAACATATGCAATACAACTCACAGAATAAACGCGAATGTTGCACGAATGACAGAATGATGAATTAAAGTGCTATAGCTGAAGTGATTTCTCAATCGAATTTGAAATCTATCACTTTGCAGACTTATTCATCTATTATGTACTATATCAGGCCTACTAACAGGCCTACTTAAGACAATGCCATGGCATCCGAGAGTTTTATTTATGGCGTGTTGTTCAGCAAAAAGTCATTCATTTATCAATTCTGATCCATGATTTGCAATTTGCATACCAAAAACAACACAAACATCAATTTGTCATAGCAGGCCTACCGAAAAAAAGTTTAGCAATATTTCCTGCAAGTGCAAAAATGGGGCAAATAGGGCCTACGTGATTCCCTAGGACTCTGACCCACACGTGCTCAATTTGGTGTATCCCTGAGTTTCGGGGTGAGAGCTTTGAGAAGTTGAGAGCAGTAGGCGAATTACAATAAAAAAATAACTTGGGTCAAACAATCATCCAAGTGGAGTTGTGTTGTGAAGAGGTGAAAAGAAGACTTAACGATGTGACCATAAGAAAGACTAGCGATGGTTGAACCACGTCAAACCCCCGGCAATTCTCACCCTGGTTGAGGCAGATGCGAGGTCACTATAGACCTACCGTTACCATGTCCAGCAAATGACTGGAATGCACGAGCATGCCAGTCACAAGTATTGAAGTATGAGGTTCATACGGTGCACCATTGAATTAGCTTTTGGCCTACACGATCGTGACAGATAGACGGGTATATTAATTATTATCACACCTATCCTAGATAGCAGAGGCACGCCCTTATCCTTTGCATAGGAAAGTGAATCAGCGAAATGAAAATCTTCTGCCGATATGATTCGTTTCATGTTCGCCGCTTCAAACTGTATTAGAATCTATTCTTTATTATCATTCAGACACACTAACGTCATCTTGCAATTTGACCATCATGACTCGAGACGAAAACACACGTTAAAAAGAGTTAGGCTAAGTACGGTATAGTTTGCCTGCCAACAGCACGGCTGAAGTAAAGTAACGAAACAGTCTAATGTCAGTGCGTTTACAAAAACTACATCTGTCACAAAATAATGTGAATTAGGCCTACTAATTAGGTTAGATTAATAATTCAATAATCTCTGTGGACCCCTGGAGGTCGTGGGCCCGTGTGCTTTGCACACATTGCACACATGGTAGCTACGCCACTGCCTGAAGGAATAATCCTCCATCCATAGAACAGAGTGACGTGAATTTATGATAGCTAGCGTTTCGCTTACTCTGCATCTACACTACAGATCCATGGGTAGGCCTACTTCAGAACTTCTCGCCTGTACCCTGCGGCCAGGAGTCCAAAATAGGAGGCTTTCTCGAACAGAGTCCAACTTGATCAATTATTAACTATGCTCATAAATTTCTGAATAAAAACTCAACTGTTGTACAGAGAAAGAAGCTCATTATAAATCTTGGAAGAGAACAAGCCAATTAGAAATTTTTAATACAACAGCAGATGCTTTATTCAGCCGATTAAGAATAAGTGAGATCACGTGATGATTGAGCTTATATTAATGATTAGCCTAAATCTGTCGTTTGCAAATAACCGGAATCTAAATCGCAACTTACCGGGTATACATGTCCAATCAGTACAGTTAAACATGCACAAGATCGATAAGCTATATAAAACTCCCTTGCACTTCTTCATAAGTTAAATCACATAGCCTACTGCTGTCTAGCACACAACTGGGCAGTCTCTGGCCGAGCAGAAAACTTTAAAACAATTATGGCTGTTGGTGCGCGTTGTCAAGTTATCATACAATACTCTTCGGAATGTAATGTAACAACAATCTCCGCACTTTGTCAGCGCCGAACTAAATCTGCGAATTAAATACATAGACCAAAATAATGAAAATGCCATGCACCCAATTGAACGACGGATTAACCCGTCACCATTTTTCTCGTCAGTGCCTCTTTAACTCGTGAATGAATGTCAAAAACGTTGCATTTATTACAGGTGATTTCTAGCCATTTCCAATGCACTGTAGTAGGACGTGTCGAATTCTCGCCGTCCGTGGATCTCTTTAAGACTTCTGTTACGGATGAGTTCTTCCATACAGTCGAGAGCTAAAGGCTGGTAGTAGAGATGGAATTTGTTGGCGAAGAGATGTCGACTCTCGGCCAATACAGGTAAATCACCGACTCCAAAGATGCAGATCTTGCGATGATACTTCCCATGACATGTCAAAATGCTCGTATTCCAAATCTAAAATGCATAAAACAGCTGCAGAAAATCAGCAGCTGAGAATTCACACAGGACAGGAAAAACCATGAATAAAGAGCGTTTAAGCATTAAAAAAGACTTCAAAATTAAACATGAGTTGACACCATTCTTCAGCTAAAACATGCTACGATTTAGTGACCACAATGCAGTTGCATGCAGCAGTCAGTATTTTGTCTCTCGCTATTAAGTGGCAATGTCGATTGATTTGTAGGCTATGCACAGAAATTTTAATCGCAACCGTAATCTTCAAGTTACTAAAATGCCACTCGATAGTCAAGCGCAGAGCCATAGCCTATTCACAAGCGCTGCGTCAAGTGAGGGGGTTGTCTAAGGAATAGTCCAAAGAAGGTCCAAATCCGGTTCCAGAAAGTCGGAGGGGCAGAGCAGATGCTAAGGCGGGTGCCACAGCTATAGGTCGCGAATGGGAAGCTGCAGGATGTTCGCCATAGATGTGCCATCGCAATTGATCTGTTAATTGCATAAAAATAGAAAGTCGAAAAAAGATTTTCTTCTTGCCTAGAATTAACACGATGCCATAGAAATCATATGTGCTTAGAAACTCGATCAATTCCAAATTTCGGAATTTCGCCGACGTGTGCTGAAACTGCTGACCTTATAGCGATTAAGAAAGGGATACTTCTTCCGATTCGTCTCTGGTTCCCCGAGGTATGATCCCGGAATCCCAAGTTTCGGATTGTGATTGAGTGTCGTAAATAAGGTTTCATCCGGAATGTCCAACAGTTTTGTCCAGTTCAAAATCAGTTGACCACGGTCATCGTTGACGACGAATTCAACGAATTCCCGTCTCACCGAGATGTGCACCGGACCCTTAGAGGGAGTGATACCCAGCGGGGGTGGAGGTCTTCCAGCTCGACGATGTGGATAATTGTGCTTGATTGATCCCCCGACGATGTTTGATCCGTTGAGAGCTTTAAGGATTTGAACCAGCTCCCAGTTCGTCTTTAGTGGAAATTCCTGTCCAGTCAGATTTATGAAGTATTTCCACTTCTTGTACTTCAGCAGTGCTTTCATGCACCGAATCTCTGGCTCGACGACCGAGAACGAGCCCCAAGTCACCTCGACATTGTTGTGCAGGACAAAAACGTTTTCGAAGCATCCGACGATTGCATCGATGGCTTTGTGAAGAGATGACTCGGATTTCTTATCAACGTGGACACAGTAGAAGTTATGCGAACGATAGATGGCCCGTAGGAGTCTCTCGAATTGTTCGATGTCTTTGAAGACGAGTATGTCGAACGCAAGAGGAAATTCTCTTTCCTCGCCGCTAGAAGGCGCTGTGATGTAACCTTGATCAGTGGTGAACTTCTCGCAGTCACTGGCCTTAATCGTGTACTTTCCGTTCGAAATGTGCTGCTTCGAATGAGATTTCTGGTAGAGTTCAGCATTGCGCTGCTCAATTAGATCACCCCGAAACAGCCGGACACAGTCGATAGGAGGGCGGATACGGTCGAGTGTCATTACTGTAAGGCTTTGCTGTTGATTAAGGTTTTCAGTTTCGTGATTCAGTACAAGTTTCATTCTGAAGCTCACCATTACGAATAAAATCACTATGGCTGCTCCGAATAACGCCGTTGAACATTTCTTTCGACATCTTGTTATCATCGTATATTTTTATGTTTTGAGTGCCAACAGAAACCTGTTAATGTTCCTTCGATGAAGGAGGTGTTCGATAGTATAGGGCCTATAGGCCTACCTACAAATAGAAAAGTATTCATTAATGGAACACAAACTTCCCCCAGCACTACGGCAGGTTTCTGACCCATCATACGAGTTCACCAAAACTCCACCTTTCGCTATCTCCCACAGGTCTTTCACTAAAAACTGAAAAGTTGCTCTTTCACAAATCCTATTATGATTCCTCCTCTTCTCATCACATCTCAAATCATGACATCATTTCAACTCTAAACATCACCCACATTAGCCCTCCATCTGTCTGCCTGCCTCTCTCTCCGGACTTGACCGCTGCCTATCGATTTTGTTTTGATTAAGCGCCTATGAATAAGCTGGTTCCCGCGACTTCGCTTTGTGGGCGCTGTAGAAGTCTCGAGATTATGATAACGCTTATACGATTACAAACCTATTAAGCAAGTATCATCTCGTGGCCGAAATTTACAACCGTGAATTGATCACTTTGATCAGTCCTGGTCCATATAACTTAGATTTAAAAAGATTAATCTTAAAAAATTTAATTGAAATTAATCGATTAAATTCGATAATTTACTCTACATTACGCAAAGTGTGAATGTAACAAATGAACCAGTGAAGTGAGTGAATGATCAAGCAAGCAGTGAAGTGTGTGAATGATCAAGTGAACCAGTGAAGAGAAGTGAATGATCAATTGAACCAGTGAAGTGTGTGAATGATCAAGCGAGCAGTGAAGTGAGTGAATGATCAAGCAAGCAGTGAAGTGTGTGAATGATCAAGTGAACCAGTGAAATGAATGAATGAACAAATGAACCAGTGAAATGAGTGAATGATCAATTGAACCAGTGAAATGAGTGAATGATCAAGCGAGCAGTGAAGTGAGTGAATGATCAATTGAACCAGTGAAATGAATGAATGAACAAATGAACCAGTGAAATGAGTGAATGAACAAATGAACCAGTGAAATGAGTGAATGATCAATTGAACCAGTGAAATGAGTGAATGATCAATTGAACCAGTGAAGTGAATGAATGATCAATTGAACCAGTGATGTGATTGAATGCTCAAGTGAACCAGTGAAGTGAGTGAATGATCAAATGAACCAGTGAAGTGAATGAATGAACAAATGAACCAGTGAAATGAGTGAATGATCAATTGAACCAGTGAAGTGTGTGAATGATCAATTGAACCAGTGAAGTGTGTGAATGATCAAGCGAGCAGTGAAGTGTGTGAATGATCAATTGAACCAGTGAAATGAGTGAATGATCAATTGAACCAGTGAAATGAGTGAATGATCAAGCAAGAAGTGAAATGAGTGAATGATCAATTGAACCAGTGAAATGAGTGAATGATCAATTGAACCAGTGAAGTGAGTGAATGATCAATTGAACCAGTGAAGTTAGTGAATGATCAAGCGAGCAGTGAAGTGTGTGAATGATCAAGTGAACCAGTGAAGAGAAGTGAATGATCAATTGAACCAGTGAAGTGTGTGAATGATCAAGCGAGCAGTGAAGTGAGTGAATGATCAATTGAACCAGTGAAATGAGTGAATGATCAATTGAACCAGTGAAATGAGTGAATGATCAAGCAAGCAGTGAAATGAGTGAATGATCAATTGAACCAGTGAAATGAGTGAATGATCAATTGAACCAGTGAAGTGAGTGAATGATCAATTGAACCAGTGAAGTTAGTGAATGATCAAGCGAGCAGTGAAGTGTGTGAATGATCAAGTGAACCAGTGAAGAGAAGTGAATGATCAATTGAACCAGTGAAGTGTGTGAATGATCAAGCGAGCAGTGAAGTGAGTGAATGATCAAGCAAGCAGTGAAGTGTGTGAATGATCAAGTGAACCAGTGAAGAGAAGTGAATGATCAATTGAACCAGTGAAGTGCGTGAATGATCAAGCAAGCAGTGAAGTGTGTGAATGATCAAGTGAACCAGTGAAATGAATAAATGAACCAGTGAAATGAGTGAATGATCAATTGAACCAGTGAAATGAGTGAATGATCAAGCGAGCAGTGAAGTGAGTGAATGATCAATTGAACCAGTGAAATGAATGAATGAACAAATGAACCAGTGAAATGAGTGAATGGTCAATTGAACCAGTGAAATGAGTGAATGATCAAGCGAGCAGTGAAGTGAGTGAATGACCAATTGAACCAGTGAAATGAATGAATGAACAAATGAACCAGTGAAGTGTGTGAATGATCAATTGAACCAGTGAAGTGTGTGAATGATCAAGCGAGCAGTGAAGTGAGTGAATGATCAATTGAACCAGTGATGTGATTGAATGCTCAAGTGAAGTGTCAAAGGTAAGAAGTGAGTGAACTCGCTTCTTATGGATCAAGAGTTCACTGACTTATGTCGCCATCTAGTTTATGCACCACCAACACCCTTTTTCTTACCTTTGAGTATCCAAAAAGTTCGAAGATTTATCTTCATGACAGATCGAACCCCCAAAATGGCCGTTATCTATTCATTTCTGGCATAGTCCACTCCCATGATTTGTCGAATAGATTTCCTGTCCAAGCATTCTATTATCATTCCGTTTGCGTAGCCTACACGTACATGTATATGTACATGTACAATTGTACATGTAGGCCTATATCTATGTTGACACATTGCACATGCACTATGTAGAACAGGTCTTACAATAAACGAATATGGTTTCTTTGTGTTTCTCCCTAAAACCTAGTAGGCCTATGTGGCCCAAGCAGTTGCTTGCATCGGCTGTTGCTATCTAGACGTTCTGAACAAGTTTTGCCTCGTACGGTGCAGAGATCAATTAGCGACGAGTGGGCGTGTTCTTTTGTGTGCTCGTGTGCGTGTGTGTATGTGCGGTTGTGTGTGTGCGTGTGGGAGTGTGAGTGAGTGAGTGACTGTAAATCAAAGACTAGGCCTACTACTATTTCGGGTCATAATAGAGCAAGAGACCACGTTTCACCTAGCCTATTATAGTCCATGTATTGTGCACGAATGCCGTGCGAATAATATAAAGCATTCTAAGACACGCCACATTGAGCATTCTTGTCACTGAATATTGTAAGTCACAACTCACAAGCACCACTGTCAATAGACAAATGCCTGTATAGTGTATACTGTCTTCTGGCAGCAGTGCCCAGAAACGGCTTTCACGTTCTTCTTTTCCCACCGGTTGTTGATCGTTCCTACCAATTGAAACCACGCCGTCACAATTAACTTTGTCTTGCCAGTCAAAGACGACAAAATGTCACGTGTTCTGTATACTATCGCTTTTAGCCTTTCAACCTGGACATGTCTTGTCAAGAGACTCAAATTGTACTCAACATCGCAGGTCGTTTATATTAATTTTTATAACGTATTAGCTGGGGTACCCGCGTTGCCAGGGAAATTTATGATTCGACCCGCTCCGGCCACAACCCCACCACACCAAACCCCAACACTCCGACCTCCACCGGTATGCTACCCGAGAAATTTTGGTTTTCGGGAGAAAATCCCCCCAAAATTTTCCCCTCCCCATCCCCCTCCCCACAACACGCCACCACTAACTCCGACCTACACCGGTACGCCACCCGTGAAAAATTTTGGTTTTCTGGGGAAAATTCCCCCATATTTCCTACCCCCTCCCCACCCCACCCCCCAACACGCCACCACTAACTCCGACCTCCAGCGGTACGTCACCCGTGAAATTTTGGTTTTCGTGGAAACAATGTCCCCCCAAAATTCCCCCCTTCCCTACCCCCCACAACACGCCACCACTAACTTCGACCTCCACCGGTACGCAACCCGTGAAATTTTGGTTTTCGGGAAATTGTTCTCCCTCCCAAAAACACCCCCACCGCCCCCACCCTGCCCTCCACCCCACAACACGCCACCATTAACTCCGATCTCCACCGGTACGCCACCAGTGAAATTTTGGTTTTCGGGAAATTTTTCTCCCTCCCAAAAAAAACCCCACCGCCCCCACCCTGCCCTCCACCCCACAACACGCCACCATTAACTCCGATCTCCACCGGTACGCCACCAGTGAAATTTTGGTTTTCGGGAAATTTGTTACCCCCAAAAATCCGCTCCCCATCCTGGCTCCCTTGCTGGGGTACCCGGCGTTGCCGGGAAATATAGAAGTCGACTCGCTCTGGCCCCAACCCCACCACACCCACAACACCACCCACACCACACTCCGACCTCCACCGGTACGCCACCCGAGAAAATTGGGCTTTCGGGAAAATTTGCACATAAAGGAATAACTCTTATATATGGCTTAAATCTGGCCTATTCCGGAATACTGGGTTATTTCCGTATGCACGGCTTGAGATTAGCGAATTAAACTAGGTATAACGTTATTCCAACTCCGAGGTAGGAGTAAGCCGGCTACTCCCATTGTGAACAATAGACGGCCGACGTTAGCTGGACAGCGTGAACAATAGGCAGCCGTCGATATTTCCCTGTGGCCCGTCTTTAGGTCTGAATCTGTTTACTCCACGCTGGCAACGACCGCATATAAATATCTTTCACGCATGCGCGCTCAGCTATAACCTATTGAATTGGGGGAAGAGCAAGCGTCATGCATCGTCGGGTGCAAGGAATGTGTAGATTAGTTATTCCACTTGCTATTTTGTCTCGTGCATACGGATAAATTCCAATGGCTAAGTCGGGAATTGTTAAGTCGCGTGTAGGCACTATACATAGATTACCTTATGCCTTGTCCTTTGCATACCGGCCCAGGAGTGTGGATGAGGGTTAAATAACTTAAAGGGGCGTTTGCTCCTCCCTCTACCCTAGAGAGTTCCATCACGTCTTGAAGTGCCTGCGACAGTTTTTTCGATAGATCTGTACTTCTGTAGTCTAGTTCTAGTCCTGTCGGTTGGAAGAAAACAACCAAAAAGAGACTCAAGGCCAACGAATCCTGAGCTCACTCTGGACTCACGACTATGATTTTGCTCTTTAGACAGAAGACTCTGACTTAAACGATCGTGTAGGCTTATTAGTCGAAAACAGAGGATGAAAATTAGACTCATCAATAGCCCTAAAGTGGCCGAGCCGGTCAATAATATTTGAGGCTGCATGACGGTCCTTGGCGGAACAAAGTGATTGGACTAAACTGTGACTGGGCCAGTCTAATCATGTCTGGGAAACATCGAACTGACTAGGTTAGGCCAGTCAACTTATGGCTGGACGATTAACTGAAAACTGTGACAAACAAATCAAAGTAGGGCTAAGAATTGAAGACTGGGCCAAACAAGCTGTATCTGGGCGACAAATTAAAGACTAAGCCATATATGGGCCTGCTGTGGCTGGGCGACGATCTGAAAAAGAATGGAGGTCAAGGCAATGATTTCCGCCACCTCATAGGATTACTTTTGGGCGCTTAATATTATGATGCATGCCATAATGTACAGTGTTTAATCTAGACGTCTCTGGGGGGGAAAGTTCCCCCCCCAGGATTGACATTTCCCCCCCCAGAAAAATTTTACGAAATGATATTGGTTTTAGTTACTGTTTTCATCATTGTTTTATGTGAAGTGTTATAATATACTGTGATATTATTTATCATTATATGATTATAATGACATTATTTACTACTATAATATATGATACTATCATGTTAAGATGACACCTTAAAATGCAGCCATTGCAATGTGGAAATTCAAAATTTTTCTAATGAGCCACTGAAAAAGTACAGCTATTTTGTTAAGACGACACCTTAAAATGCTGCCATTGCAATGTGGAAATTCAAAAGGTTTATAATTAGTCACTGAAAAGTACAGCTATTTTGTTAAGATGACACCTTAAAATGCTGCCATTGCAATGTTGAAATTCATAAATTTTCTAATGGGCCACTGAAAAAGTACAGCTATTTTGTTAAGACGACACCTTAAAATGCTGCCATTGCAATGTGGAAATTCAAAAATTTTCTGGTGGGCCACTGAAAAAGTACAGCTATTTTGTTAAGATGACACCTTAAAATGCTGCCTTTGCAATGTGGAAATTCAAAAAATTTATAATGGTTCACTGAAAAAGTACAGCTATTTTGTTAAGATGACACCTTAAAATGCTGCCATTGCAATGTTGAAATTCATAAATTTTCTAATGGGCCACTGAAAAAGAACAGCTATTTTGTTAAGACGACACCTTAAAATGCTGCCATTGCAATGTGGAAATTCAAAAATTTTATGGTGGGCCACTGAAAAAGTACAGCTATTTTGTTAAGACGACACCTTAAAATGCTGCCATTGCAATGTTGAAATTCAAAAATTTTCTAATGGTTCACTAAAAAAGTACAGCTATTTTGTCAAGAAGACCCCTTAAAATGCTGCCATTGCAATGTGGAAATTCAAAAAGTTTCTGATGGGGAGGGGCACATCCCCTCCCCATACCCCTCCCTCTCCCAGTCTTGGTGCTACGCGCATCACGAGTGTCCTTTGCACACCCAATTGTCTTCCCCCCCCCAGAAACCTCAATTCCCCCCCCAGAGGAGGGGGACTAGATTAAACACTGCATAATGTACACACACTATTATCAGTGGCGGCGCTAAAAGGCTAACACCCCCCCCCTAAAAAGGCCATCCGGGGTTTTTTAACATGCAAAACAACTGAAATATTTTCACGATTTTCGACCGGATGACTAAAAAAAGATAAAAAGGTCGTCAGAAATTTTGGCGGATGAAAAATGGAAATTTTCCTCCGGGAGGCTTCAGCCTCCCAAAACTGAAATCCTGGCGCCGCCACTGACTATTATTGAATTCTTCCAAAATAAATGTAAAGGTAGTTAAGAATTTGCAATGAATCTTAGTAAGTTAGTCTTTTGAATTTACAGTTGCTGCCCTTGGCTTCAAGAATAATGGTTCCTGTGGTCCATGGTATCAACGAGGTTGGACATCAATGAAATAGACTAAGATCTGATTGAATGTGACAGACAACCAAGGACAGACTTATTCATTTCTAGCACAAGCTTAGCGACAAGACTGACCACACGCGGCACTTGGGACGAATTTAAAGACGGACTGTAAAGCATGTCATTTAAAAATTAACAGCATAAATTATTCATTGATACCTCGGTAAAAACAAATTATTAATTGGCAAATCAAAACTCGTTGCTTTTTCACCACGTGAATATTGATAATGGTTATCATATTTCTATGAGTTCATTTAATTAGAATTTGAGTCCTTAATTAATTATTAAGATTCTACAGAAAGTTACATGTTCCATTTCATGGAGTATTGTATCAGTAACTTAATTGTTAATTATAATAAATAGTAATTTAACTATAAGTAGGCCTAGTATGGATATCAACACTCCACTCTCTAATTAGCCTATTGTATGCACTGTTACAGGCAGGGGTGTAAATAGCGTCGGTTTAGACACCCTAGGGTGTGATATCAGTTTTTATCCACCCTAGCTTTCCCTAGGGTGGGAAGTCGGAGGGCCTGAGTGGGTTTTTATACCCTAGGCCATAGGGTGGAATATTAAGTTTATTCGATGACTAGCTGGGGTACCCGACGTTGCCCGGGAATTTTAGGGTTGGGCCGTTCCCCGCCAATCCCTCCCTCCCTCCCTCCCTCCCTCCCTCCCTCCCTCCCTCCCTCCCTCCCTCCCTCCCTCCCTCCCTCCCTCCCTCCCTCCCTCCCTCCCTCCCTCCCTCCCTCCCTCCCTTCCACCAACCAGACTACCTCACTCCCTCTCACCCTCCCTCCCTCCCTCCCTCCCTCCCTCCCTCCCTCCCTCCCTCCCTCCCTCCCTCCCTCCCTCCCTCCCTCCCTCCCTCCCTCCCTCCCTCCCTCCCTCCCTCCCTCCCTCCCTCCCTCCCTCCCTCCCTCCATCCTTCCATCCCTTCCACCAACCAGACTACCTCACTCCCTCTCACCCGCCCTCTCTCCCTCCCTCCATATCTCCTTCCCTCACTCCCTTCCTCACTTCCCCACCATACCCCACGGCACCCCACCACACTCCGACCTCCACCGCAACGCCAGCATAAAAATTTTGGTTATGAAATAAAATTTCTACTCCCCTCCCTCCCTCCCTCCCTCCTTCTCTGCCTCCATCCCTCCCAGCAACCACCCTGCCTCACTTTCTCCCACCCGCCCTCTCCCTCCCTCCATATCTCCCTCACTCACTTCCTTCCTCCCTCCCTCCCTCACTTCCCCACCACACCCCACGACACCCCACCACACTCCGACCTCCATCGCAACGCCAGCCTAAAAATTTTGGTTATGGAATAAAATTTCTACTCCCTCTCCATCCATCTCTCCCTTTCTCCCTCCCTCCCTCTCTCCTTCCCTCACTTCCCCCACCACACCCCACGACACCCCACCACACTCCGACCTCCACCGGTGCGCCAGCCGAGAAATTATGGATTGGAGATAAAATTTAGTCCCCCTCCCTCCATCTCTTCCTCCCTCCCTCGTAGACTAAACGATTTGATAATTGCATTAAAAATGTGTAATTTGATCTTGAATTTGAAAAACATTGGTTTTAAGAGGGAAAAATGAAGATTAAAATATTTGTCTAACACGGGATTCGAACACCCGACCTTGGGTGTCGAGCACCAGCGCCTTACCCCTCGGCCATGCACCATCAGCGATACTGAATGCATGTAAATTGCCTATTAAATTCAATTTGACAAACAAAATCTTCTTGAATAAATATTCAATTTACTCTATTCAGAATTTGATTTATATAGTCAAGAAATATAAAGTTTTGAAATGTATATTATTTGATTCATTTATATATTGACGCCAAGAACCGTACAAATACAATTGACATCCCCTTGTAATAGCTGCCTATAAAATTAACAAATAACTATATCGAGTAACTAAGCATTTTGTTTTATTGTGTTATTTTGTTCCCAAGTGAAAGGTTGAGTGGAAAATAGATATTAGAAGCTCATAACATCCGCATTCCTTAGATCGGAATGCGCATTAATACCACGAGGAAGCTAGAATTCCGAACAAAGGGATGCAGTCTTGGGTTGCACAAAGGTGTAGGCTTACCACATAAAGGATTACTAGTGCAAGCGCATAGCCTTCGTTGACAGATTATAAGACAAGCACAAGCCAATTCATTCGTAAACAGCGGACATTATCTACCGCTGAGACAAATTTAGCGTCTAGTAGCAGTAGGCCTATGAACCTTCAAAGCGGGTTTAGGATCGGTTTTCAGTCATGTGCATCATAGCTCAACTGGTTAAGATGCCACCAAATGATCAAAAGTTGTCGGTTCGAAACCCATGGCAGGCTACCAAACTAATTTTTAAAATTTATTTTGGCAATCAAACGTAGCAAACATTAATAGGCCCTGTTTTATTTTTTCCTCAGATATTGGCCTACTTTTAACTTATGCCATTGAATTTTATGTACTTGAAACTGAAAATAAAATTGGAGAAAGAACAAGCTTTTAAAGAGCCAATTTATAGACAACTTCTTAATAGCCTAGCCTACATGGAGCGAGCATGAGCCCTGGAATTAATGAGCATTAGACAAAGTTTACCTAAGCGTAAACACAAATTATGGTTGAATAGTCGGACATTTCAAGGGACGCCATTAGGCTAAAACACGTCTTTCAAAAGTTTCTAGCATTCGGTATAATGTTTAACTATGACTTTAATGTTCGACATACCGTGTGCCATTTAGCTCATCTGATAACGCAGTGCCTAGCTTCATGCAACCCATAGGTCGCAGGTTCGAATCCCAGTAGACCATAAACTTTATTTTATTAAATAGGCTTATGTCTATACATTGTTTTACAAACATATTTCAAGTGATTATTCAGTTGATTTTTTCTTTACAAAGAGTCGTTTCGATGCTTAAACTTAATGTTTGCTTCGTAGGCCTTCAGCTGCCAACAAATTAATATCTATGTAAATAGCTTTTTGTTCTCAGCATCTGACACGTTCACAGCATCCGACACTTTAACGAGCATTAGCCTAAATAGGCCTAACAAATACCTCGGAATACAAAAGCAAACAAAAACCTCGCTTCTTGCCATCTCCCCCAGGGTCTGTCACTAGAAACTGAAAACTGTTTAAACAATCCAATCCCCCTGACGCTTTGGATCTTGACCTGGAACTGATTTTCACTCTGTCGATTCTGTTTTGACTAAGTGTCTGTAATCAAGATCTAGGCCTACCTTGCCAACAGAGAGCTACCTTCTGACTCAACGCAGCGCTCGTGAATAAGCTGGTGCCCCGCGCTTGGCTTTCGAGTGGCGCTTTAGAAATTTCGAGTTTACGATTACGATTTACGATTACGCTTTAGGATAGCCTATAATATATTATTGAAAAAGAAAATAAAGAATGGTGGTTGACATCAACACACGATAATAGGCCAACGAACAGGGCCTTTCAATTGCAATGTATAATAATTATTAGCCGGCGAATTAATAATGTATTTGCAAAAATTAGGCATTGTCAATAATTAATAATTGAAATGATTTAGTTAAGCTAATAAATGTAAGGACTTATTGCTGAAACCTTCGAGGAGCATTTATTGACAATCACATGAAATGTCTCATTAACCCTTGCCTTTGAAAACCATTGGTTTAAAAAAATGGTAAAAAAATTAAAAAGTTATTCTAAGGCAAGGCTTGAACCACCAACCTCTGACACCAAGGGCCAACGCCCTCCCAATTCGGCCACCCGGCTATAACGATATCGGGTGCACAAAAGTGATCCATGAATAAAAAAATATTTGAAATCGAAACACACAATTTATTATTCTTTAATGAATATTTGATTTTAACTCGTAGGCCTATATTAAGTCAAATGTGGTTCATATAGTTCACCTTTCTAGTGCACTGAAATTTATGCTTATTTTATTCATTTACCTGTTGACAATTCTTGTACAATACAAAGCGTTGCTACATAGCACCTAGGCCTTCGTTATATTTTCCCAGTACAATTTCACTGCTGCTGACGCTTTAGGATAGCCTATAATATATTATTGAAAAAGAAAATAAAGAATGGTGGTTGAAATCAGCACACGATAATAGGCCAACGAACAGGAACTCGCGATTGCAATGAATAATAATTATTGGCCAGCGAATTAGTGATGTATTTTCAAAAATTAGGCTTTATCAATAATTAATAATTGAAATGATTTTGTTAAGCTAATATATGTAAGGATTTATTGCTGAAACCTTCGACGAGCATTGACTGACAATCACATGAAATGTCTCATTAACCATTGCCTTTGAAAAACATTGGTTTTAAGAAAATGATAAAAAAATTAAAAAGTTATTCTAAGGCAAGGCTTGAACCACCAACCTCTGACACCAAGGGCCAACGCCCTCCCAATTCGGCCACCCGGCTATAACGATATAGGGTGCACAAAAGTGATCCATGAATGAAAAAATGTTTGAAACCGAAATGTGCACATTGTTTAATAAATATTCAATTTAAACTAGTATATTAAGTAAATTTGAATTTGATTAATATAGTTAAGATTTTCAACGCTTTGATATGTGTGTTAAATTTATTCATCCGAGCTATTCATAAGCTAGTGACCTTCAAGCAGAACACAAAGCATGACTCTCTAAGCACGTGTTGACCTATGACCTATATTTTCCAGTAAATTTCCACTGCCGTTCCCTATAGTCAATTTAGGCTATAGGCCTGTAGTAAATTATTGCAAAAAAGAAATAATGGTGGTTGATATCAACACACGTTAGCCTAATAGGCTAGACCAAAATGAAAAAGATCGCTGGATTGCGATATTCCCATTTTGAACGATGGGCCTATTCGAAATATTTCAGTAGGCCTAGGCCTCTATAAATTATATAGTCCTGCGTATGGTAGGCTTATTAATATTAGGCTGGCCTATATTTCAAATTACATGACCTTTCTTTATTTTGTTTGTATGTGCACTTGTTATAGCGCCCCTTCAAGGTTAGGCCTACTTCTCAGAAGCGATCCCGACTACTGTAGCACGGACACTGAATCGGAGTTTCACGCTCAAGCGCTGAGCAATTACGAGTGAAGAACTGTTTTATTTGGCCGTGCTGGAGTCGGGAGCGCCTCTGAGTAGTTTCCTTGGAGAGGCGCTGGCCTATATAAATACTTGAATGAATGAATGAATGAATGAATGGAATGAATGAATGAATGAATGAATGAATGAATGAATGAATGAAATGGAATGAATGAATTGGAATGGAATGGAATGAATGAAAGGAGTGAATGAATGAATTAATTAATGAATTAATGAATGGAATGAATGGAATGAACGAATGAATGAATGAAGGAATGAATGAATATGGTGTGACTTGACGTAAAGCCACATGACATGGCGCAGCGTGATGTGACGAGACAGATTTGATATGTAACGACATGACATGGCATGATAAACATAACATGATATGCCTCGTGCGTCGTGCACAATAACATGTCATTGCTTAAATTACATGTCATAACATATAATAATAATTATGACCGGGCAATAGGTGGAATAGCATAACTTAAAACAGCATAGGCCTATGCCCTGACATTACATTAGCCTACATGAATAGGCCTGCGCCATATATTGTCAGGTGAAGTGACATGAGATGGCATGACATGAGCAGCAACATGGCTTGGGATTGGACATGGCAGCAATAAACATCCATCTCGGAGCCTACGCCTAAGTCTTTTTTCTATAATTTTTTTTTTATCAAACTTCGTTAATGAGTTAAAAAGAACTAAGATGGAAGACAGAAAATGTTTCTTTGTAGCCTGTAAAATTAGGCCGCAGTCTAGTTTAAGAGTTAGGCTAAACAAAGAACTGAATATCACATTCATTACAGACTCGAAGTCATAGCGTCAATAACAAAATTATAGTTAGCCTTTTATAAAAAAAGCATAGTTCCTCTGCAGTAATTAGAATCGATCGTGGCTACGGTTAAATTTGATAGCTGTGCATTTCCATTAAGACGATTACCAAAAGACATAAGACAGTGAAATAATTGGTTACATTTAGGCCCAGCCTAGGCCTACATATGGTGTATCAAGCATTCATTCACTGCACAGGCCTAGTGTGTGCCATTATTTACATAACTCGACAACATAACTTTCATACACTGTGCTACTAACATTAAAAAATAATTTTATAAAGGCGCTATCGAGTAAAACGTGGAATAAAATAATATAGCCTATTTGACAGTGATGAGATTGCTGCCATTTGCTGCTTACTGTTAACTGCGGTAAAACAGGGAACTAGTCTTTTATCGGAAGCAGAGTGCCAGCGTTTAACGACCGGATCCGCTCCGCCATTATTTTGTCTCAAGTGAAATGGACCTCGTGCTTCTATTGATCGTAGAAATTGAAATGTTGTAAGTATACGCATTTCGCGTTTCTGTTTCATAATTCTTCTGACTGTAATCTAGCATAGCTATAGAATCTGGGACATAAAAGGCTATAGTTTGCAAGTCTGCTTGCGTTGTGAGGGTCCGTTAGATTCATGTTAAGGGTTGGCGGCAAATCGAATACCGCTGTTTCCCGAAAACAGTTATATAGAAAGCGGCCGAACTCTCGAAAACCATTCAGAGCTAAATTAAGTGTACACACGACATCGCCGTGGCTGGGCTGGGAGCGCCTTTAAGTTTTTTCAAGGAGCGCTATATAAATCCATTGAATGAAGGAAGGAATGAATAATAATGATCCTGGTAATGTTGACAACAGATTAATCAAGTTTAGTGTAAAAAATTTGAGTTGCAATTAGAAATTCGACTTAGGGATTCTGGCTGATATTCGTAGAGATTCAGGCCTCACCCTCTCGAGGCGTCGTAAAGGTTGGTTAGTCAGTTTAGGCGTCGCGCGGTCAGGCTATGGTTACCTCGGTAAAGTTAGCAACACGAAAATATTTTCCGTTCCGTAAAGCCATCCGGGTCCGTCTCTTCGTAATATACAGAAAACGCACCATATGAGTTGCATTGTTTATATTGGGTTGGCCTAAAGCCTCCCCACCCACTTTTATGTCTTGCCCTCTATTCGCCTGCCTGTCTGTGTTTTTTTCTCTTTCTGCCCTTCACAATCCTTATTCATTCAACTGCTCAAAACACTTATCCATCAAACGAGTCATCAGAGGTGTGTGGAGGACGTGGGGGTGGCGGGTGGGAAGGAAATTTTCCCGAAAACTCAAATTTCACGGGTGGCGTATAAGTGGAGGTCGGAGCGTACAAGTGGAGGTTGGAGTGTTGTGGAGTGCAGTGGGGTGGTTGTGGAGTGGTGGGGTCGTGGCCGGGAGCGGGTCGAATCCTAAATTTCCCGGGCAACGCCGGGTACCCCAGCTAGTTGCTTATATTGACAGTGAACTAAAGCACCCCACCCTCTTCTATGTCTTACATTCAGAGGGGAGGGAGGGGAAGGGGTTAGGGGAAGGGGAGGAGAGAGGGGAAGGGGATTTGTGGAAGGGAGGGGAGGAAGGAGAGAAGGGAAGGGGAAAGAGATCCTAAAATTCCCGGGAGGGAAAGGGGAGGGAGGGGAGAGGGGAGGGGAGGACAGAAGGGAGGGGAAGAGAAAGGGGGTTTGTGGAAGGGAGGGGAGAAGGGAAGGGGAAAGGGATCCTAAAATTCCCGGGAGGGAAAGGGGAGGGAGGGGGGAGGGGAGGGGAGGAGGACAGAAGGGAGGGGAAGAGAAAGGGGGTTTGTGGAAGGGGAGGAGAGGGGATAAGGGAGGGAAGAGGAAGGGGTAGGGGGGAAGAGGGAAAGGGATCCTAAAACTCTCGGGAGGGGAGGAGGGAAGGGGAGGAAAAGAGGGAGGGAGGGGAGGAGAACAGAGGGGAGGAGGACAGAGGGGAAGGAGTTGTGGGGAGGGGAGGAGGGAGGGGAAGGGGGTTGTGGGGAGGGGGATGAGAGGGGAGTGGAGGAGGGAGGGGAAGAAGGAGAAGGGGAGGGGTAGGGTGAAAGGGATCCTAAAATTCCCAGGAGGGAAGAGGAGGGGGGAGGAAGGGAGGGGAGGAGGAAGGGAAGGGGAAAGGGGTTCCTGAAATTTCTTGGGCAACGCCGGGTACCCCAGCTATTACAAATATAAACCTTAAATTATTCTTACAAGATTGAAATAGTGTCGCATGCATAGATGTTCACCTTAACATAGGCCTATATTCTAATATTTTTGCGTGATTTTTTAATAATGATATTATAGACTCGGGGCGTAATATCCTACCGCAGGAGCGGATGTGATCCCGGGGGGAATAATGTCTATGGGGATTATTCCGTTTGCCGCAATCCATGCAGAACTTGACTTGGGTTACACAGGATCGCAGAGAAGAGTCAAGTTCCGACTTTATTACCACATTTGCTGGCAAGATGAGTTATTGCGAGGTAGATCACGCAAACGGAGCAATTTCTAAGAAAATGTTGGAATTTGTTCCTGTCGTGCATCCAGGTAAAACCCCACCATGCCAATGCACAATAGTTAGAGCAGACCTGCACCGTGGATCACATAGAAGAGCTTCAAGTCAGAAAGGCCACAAGCTGATAGCATGCACAATGCATGAAAAAATTGGTTGGCCTTTTTCTTAGTGACAATGTGCTGCTAATAACCAAGAGCTTCTGACTTCTAATAATTTGAGGCTGCTCACCCTAATTGCTCTTGGGATTGCAGCCAAATGAACTAGGCATATAACGCTTCTAATCATTATTATATTTTGCCCTCCTGAAACTTGTCATTTTGCTTTCCAGATATCAATCCGCGCCTCAGATTCACATTTCGGTGTGACATTGCGCGCGTTACAAAATTTATTTAATAATAATAATAATGATTTGCAGCAACACTCTTTACAGTTAAGCCCCCATACTGATTTACCATTTTACTGCTGTGACTTTTATCATAAAACTGAACTAGTGATTTTTGTTTTGCATGCTTTGGTCATCGAAGAAGAAGACGCTTTGGTCATTGAAGTGACAGTGAATGTCACTTGAAGCTGTTCCTGACGGGCATCCAGGCAAAACCCCACCATGCCAATGCACAATAGTCAAGTTTGAGGTTGGATTCTAAATTTTGTTTTATTTTTCAGTGAAATTCCTTTGAATTTCTCCACTTTTCTTTCATTTTCATTCTAATAACCTACTTATTTATTGTTTTTCCTTGGATTCTGAATATTTGTAATCTGACATTTATATAGCACCAGCGCTTCAAGAATGGACTTGAAAGATGTGTTATGCATGCTGTCGGTTGGCACCTGTGGAGCAAGAGTTTAAAACTGACTATGTGACATAAGCCTGCTCTCTTCAATAATTCCTTCTCTAATCTATTCGATTCTCAACCTAAGCTTGCTTGTCCTCAGGAAGACTAGTAGTTCTGATTCTATCTCTGGCTCCCGGCCTCTGCCCTTCACTGGATATTGTTTTCTCGGCAACTTCTCGGTTATGGTGCCCTGTATTCGAAATGAATAGGCCTCAGATTAGCACCTCAGAAATTGAAGATTATTACAATGTTTCTTGAACTGTTGTCAACACCTAATTGTGACATCTTCTTTCCTCATTTATATTTGGTATTTTTTTATTGCATTTCCCAAATATGTGACTGAAGTTCTATTGTCTTCTGGCCTTTTGCTTCTAATACAAGGTACCGCTCTTAGTTTCAGGAAGTCAGCAGCGACAAGCTCCTAAATATCTTTGCGAATCGATGTCTTCTGTCAGTGGATGAATGGACATGATCTAGTTCTCTGAGGAAGGTTTGGGCCCTTTTCATGTGGAATGGCATCACACTCAATCCTAAGTAAGACCTTCATCAGGGCTGCACTCATCCCTTTGCTGTTTCAAGAGTTTACAATTTCCTTTGGGCTGTCACTCTGATTAGGAAAGCACTGTAGGAGGCATATTATAAGTCCTCGTACGCTGAGATGCGGTTTATAGAAATTTGACCAATGAATATTTTAAAATGCTTTTTTCATTCGTTCATTCCAGAATTTATATAGTGCTTCTTCAAGAGGACTACTCTGTAGCGCTCCATGCTCTGGCTTGGCAAAAACAGTTTTGAGTTTACTAAAAAATTGCTTCAGTAAGTGACCCAGGAACCAGACAGCTCCTGTGGGAGCCCATTCCATACAACCATGTCCACCACAGAAAAGCCTCTATTCTGCATGATTGCAGTTCGTGCACAAGTGCCGAGGGCACTCCCTTCTGTGCACAATGGAGGAGCGGTGGCCTTGGATACTCGTGGAACAACAGAATCATTGCAGGTAGTCTGGGGCAATACCAAGCTGACATTGCCGAACCAAAGCAGCGATCCTATGTTCAATTTACTGCCAGTGTAATGTCTCCAGCTACATGTCAACCAAATTTAAGGATATGTCCAGTTGGATGTGCTGCAGAGCATGAGACTCGATTAAGGCACATTTTTTCGATTGTGTGGATGTCAAGAGTAGAGTGATTAGCAGTGTCAAGATGGACTGTAATGAAAGGTGGGACGGAGGGAGTGAGGGGAGGGAGTGAGGGATGAAGTGAGTGGAGGTAGGTAAGTAAGGTGGCGACATCACTAGACGTTGAGACTTCAATGCTTTTGGTTTGTTCATGTGAATAACGGCCATTGCAGACATGATTATTTTTTTAGTGTATTTGAAATTCAGTGAACTCTTTTTGCTGCTGTTTCTTTCATCTTCCATTTTGTTTGAAAGCTTTTCTTATTGCATACAGATTTGACAGTTTCAATATTTTTATATATTGCTAATGTTTTGTTTGTTTCATATGCATATTCTGTCAAATTGACATGCATTGGCGATTCCACGTCAATTCAACCAACATAATTGACATGACTGACTCCAACTGCCATGATATTTGGTACACCTGTTGGGCTACGTGAGACGTGCCAAAAGCTGCTAACAAATTTGTTGAAGTCAGTTACTTCTCGAGATTCGGGTCATCGAAATTTGACCCCAACTGCTCGACCTCGTTCCCTTGTAAGTCTGTATCTCGGCTTGTATGAGAGCTATAAAGGTGTTTTGGGGGTCAATATTCAGCACTTTTGATGACATATTTGAGTAGATTATTTGTTGCTGTTTACAAGCTTGACAAACCATATTTGACAATTTAGCACTTTAACCTTGACCCTTTTGTGGTCTTTTTTAAAAGTGAAAACAAAGTAACACTTGTAGACTGAACATCCTCTGAGGTAATCAGAATGGGATCTATATATTTTAATTGAGCGCCTTGAACAAGTTCTTCGTTCGGCTGCTCGCCTCATTGGCCGCTTTCCTAGATATGCCCCCGTCTCTGCTTATGTGCGTGACACTCTTCACTGGCTCCCTATTTTACAGCGCATCTCCTACCGAGTTGCTGCACTTGTTTGGCGATGCCTTTTCTTGTGCTTCATTGTACTTGTCTAGCCTTTGTCAACATGTCTCGGACTTTGCAGCTCGTCGAGCTCTTCGTTCTGCGCCAATTGGTGAGCTTTTGGTTCCGCGAGCTCGCACTTCTATCAGACAGCGCCGAGCCTTTTCTGTTGTGGTTCCCGCTATCTGGAATGGCTTCCCACTAACCTGCGACTTATGCCTAGGCTAAATTCCCCTGCATTTTTTAAGTATCTCAAATCCTACCTTTTTAGCTGTGGCTGGGCTGGGAGCGCCTCTGAGTAGATTTTCTTGAAAAGGCGCTATATAAATTCTCGAAATGAATGAATGAATGAATGAATATATGATTCTCTTGCTATAATTATTTTATCTATATCTACGCCAATTTGAATATACAGTTTTCTGAAATTGTAATCACCCGATGTTCAACTTTAGTTTAAGCGTAATTGTAGAAAATAATTATAGTGAGAGAACCATTAGAGATCCCGTTTCTGATTACTTCAGAGGATATTTTTCATATAAGAAAGGGACAAGGTCAAGGTTAGAGTGCTAAATAGTCAAATATGGCCTTCATGTTACACTTTTAAACAGAACTTTATAAATAATCTACTCAAATAGGTCAACAAAAGAGCTGAATATTGACACCAAGAACACCTAGGTCTCGTGGAAGCTGAGATACAGGCATTCAATCATGCGAGGTCGAGCGGGTCGGGTTTCACACTCCATTTATATCAGCATGTAATTGCAAAAAGATTTTTTCTTGAGGTTACAGGTGTCTGCAGTGACTCAACAAGTGTGCCAGATTTCAAGTAAATCCGAGTCGCTGATGTCACTTTTGGTCGTAAATTTGGTAGAATCGACACGGAGTCACCTGTATGTTTAAAAGTGTTTTGTTTCATAGGTCTATTCTGTCAAATCAGCTTGTATTTTAAAAAGCGTTTTGTCTACATTGTGCAGGTCGACCAGTATTCAAAGCGTTTCTGCCGGATTCATCTGAATTTGTGGACGTGTTTTCATCTATGATGTTAGTAGTACCAGTAGTCCATCCGAGAATTCGGCACACCATATCTTTCTTGGTATGTACAGAGTGGGCCAAAAAGTAAGTCAAAGTATTAATGCTTAAATCAAGTTTTACAGTTATATGTATTTTATTCACGTATTGTATACCAGCTGGGGTTCCCGGACAATCCCTTACTTACCCACCCTCACTTCGCCCCATTCGCTCCCTCCCTCAATCCCTCCATATTCCTCCATCCCCTCACCTCTGTATCTTCAACTCCCGTCCTTTTCCCTCTCTCATTTACTCCGTCCATCCCTCTCATACACTCCTTCCCCTTACCTCCCGTCCCCTCACCTCCAATCATTCTCCCTACCTATTTTCCTCCGCTCAACTCCTGTCCTCTTCTTCCATCCTTCCTCGCTCACTCACTTCCTCACTCACTTCCTCCCCTCCCAGCCTCCCACAGTCTTCCTCACTCCGTCCCCTCACCTCCGTCCCTTCACCTCCCGTCCCCTCCTTTCCTCGCTGCCTCCCCTCCGTCCCTCCTTCTCACACACTTCCTTCCTCTCACCTTCTGTATCCTCAATTCCAATCACTCCCCCACCTATCTTTTACTGCTCAACTCCTGTCCTCTTCTTCCATCCTTCCTCGCTCACTCACTTCCTCACTCACTTCCTCCCCTCCCAGCCTCCCACAGTCTTCCTCACTCCGTCCCCTCACCTCCGTCCCTTCACCTCCCGTCCCCTTCTTTCCTCGCTGCCTCCCCCTCCGTCCCTCCTTCTCACACACTTCCTCCCTCCTTCCTCTCACCTTCTGTATCCTCAATTCCAATCACTCCCCCACCTATCTTTTACCGCTCACCTCCTGTCTCCTCCGTCCATCCCTTCCTCACTCACTTCCCCACTCACTCCCTCCCTCCCTACTTCCCTCTTTCTTCCTCCCCCTCACCTCCCGTCTCTTTCGTCCCTGCCTTTCTCCCTCACTCGCTACCTCCCTCACTCACTTCCTCTTCTCCCCCTCTGTCCCTCCCTCTCACTCATTCCCTTCCTCCCTCCGTTCCTCATATCCCGTCCACTCACCTCTGCTTTCCTCACCTTCACTCGCTCCTTCCCTCCCTCTTTCCTCACCCTCCGTCTGTCCCATCTCTCCCTCCTCTTCCTCTCTCCCCGTCCACCCCTCGCTCTCACTCCCTCCGTCACCTCCCTTCCCTCACTCCCTTCATCCCCTCACTTTTCCCTCCCTCTATACTTATCTACCTCCGCTCACCTCCTGCCCCCTCTGTCCATCCCTTCCTCACTCACTTCCTCACTCACTTCTTTCCCTCCCCTCCCTCCGTCCCGCTCACTTCCTCTCTTCCTCCCTCCGTTCTCTCACCTCCCGTTTCCTCACCTTCCCTCCCTCACCCGCTCACTCCCTACGTCCCTTTCTTCTTCATTCCCCTCCCGTCCCCCTGCATCCCTTCCTCTCTTCCTCACTCCCTCCGTCTCGTCACCTCCCTTCCCCTCACCTCTCGTCCCCTTTCTCCCTTCGTTCCCCTCACCTCCCGGCCCATCCCTCATTCCGTCCCCTCACCTCCCGTCCCCTCCCTCTCTCTCTTTCTCGCTCCCTCTTTCACTCACACACTTATTTTGAAAGTGGATTTGCCATAACACGATGATTTAGCACCACAAAGAAAAAAGGTTTTTGGCCTTGATGCTTTAATTTATGTTACGCGAAGTTAAAGTACAGCCTTTGGTCCACGCCGCGCGCCTATGTCGGCGCGCTTTTGTCCTGCGCGCTTTTGACGGAACACCAATTTAGATATCTCGGGCTAGCACGTGTGGGATGCAGGGGTGCAAGCTGCGGAGCGACCTTGGGCAAGTTGCTTACCCATTATTGTTTGTGAGGAAGGCAACGGGAAACCGTTCATTTACGGCAAATCTCTTAAATCTCAGCTTAAGTCGTAATTTGTGTGCTCTCAGTGTTTATCACAATAAACGTTGCTCATAGCCTTCTAGGGTCTTGCTCAAGAGGTGTCCGAAAATACATTTTCTCTGTCGTTGACACCTTGGACATTGTCTTTTATTATAAACTAGCTGGGGTACCCGGCGTTGCCCGGGAAATTAAGGTTTCGACCCACTCCGGCCACAACCCCACCACACCACACCCCACCACTCCGACCTCCACCGGTACGCCACGCAGGAAATTTTGTTTTCGGGGGAAAAATTGCCCCAAATTTACCCCTCCCAAACCACTCCACAACACGCCACAACTAACTCAGACCTCCACCAGTACGCCACCCGTGAAATTTTGGTTTTTGGAAAATATTTGGGGAAAAAATCCCCCCACCAAATTTCCCCTATCCCTCTTCCACTCCCCCACCTCTTCCATCCCCCACAACACGCCACCACTAACTCCGATCTCCACCGGTACGCCATCCGTGAAATTTTGGTTTTCGGAGAAAAAAATTTCTTCGAAAGTTTTCCCCACCCCCTTCTCACCCCCACAACAGGCCACCACTAACTCCCACCTCCACGCCAATCGTGAAATTGTGGTTTTCGGTAAATTTTGTGGGGGGGGGAATTTCTCCCCAAATTTCCCCACACCCTCTTCCACCCCCTTCCTCTTCCACCCCCACAACACGCCACCACTAACTCCTATCTCTACCGGTACGCCACCCGTGAAATTGTGCTTTTCGGGAAATTTTGTGGGGGGGGAATTTTCCCCCAAATTCCCCCACCCCTCTTCCACCCACCCCACCTCTTCCACCCCCCACAACACGCCACCACTAACTCCGATCTCCACCGGTACGCCACCCGTTAAATTTTGGTTTTCGGAAAATTTTAGGGAAAAAAATTCCCCCCCAAATTTCCTCTCACCCCTCTTCCACTCCCCACCTCTTACACCCCAACAACACGCCACCACTAACTCCGATCTCTACCGGTACGCCACCCGTGAAATTGTCTTTTTCGGAAAATTTTGGGGAAAAAATTCCCCCCCAAAAATTTCCCCACCCCTCTTCCACCCACCGCACCTCTTCCACCCCCCCACACAACACGCCACCACTAACTCCGATCTCCACCGGTACGCCACCCGTGAAATTTTGATTTTCTGGAAATTTTGGGGAACAATTTTCCCCCAAATTTCCCCCACCCCTCTTCCACCCCAACCCCTTCCAACCCCTCCGCCCACAACACGCCACGACTAACTCCGATCTCCACCGGTACGCCACCCGTGAAATTTTGGTTTTCGGGAAATTTTGTGGAAAATATTTCCCCCCTCCCCAAAATTTTTTCCCCACCCCTCTTCCGCCCCCCTCCCCACAACACGCCACCACTAACTCCGATCTCCACGGGTACGCCACCTGTGAAATTTTGCTTTTCGGAAAATTTTGGGGAGAAAAATTTCTCCCCCAAATTTCCCCCACCCTTCTTCCGCCCCACCTTTTCCACCCCCCCCCCGGCCCACAACACGCCACCACTAACTCCGATCTCCACCGGTACGCCACCCGTGAAATTTTGGTTGTCTGGAAATTTTGGAGAAAAAATATTTCCCCCCCCCTAAGTTTCCCCCACCGTGGTCTCCTACCCACCACTCCACCACCCCACACACCCCACCCCTTCGCTCCCCCACCCACTCCACTCCACCCTCCATCCCACCGCCTCCACCCGTCCACCCACGACCCCCACCCCCCCATCCCCTCGCCCCCCACCACCCCATCCCCCCACCCCCATCTCCCTCCCACCCCCACCTCCACCACCGACCTCCACCGACCTCCACCGGTACGCGACCCGTGAATTCCGGACTGGCAAAAGCGCTGTTCTCTAAACGCTGTCGAACGGCTGCTTTTATAATTATGTATTACGTATAGGCGCCGAAAGAAAAGTGCCGTCGTAAGCTTGAAAGGGCAAAGGCCAACAGGGAAAATGAGTGTTTTTGCTTCCCCACTCTGGCCCCCATGATGGCAGAGATTCGCGAACCCCTTCTCTACGCGTCGGAAGCCGAGACGGACACAGTAGTGAAGGTTTGGAGTGAAAAGCTCAAAAACTGTGGAAATGCATTCCGGTCAAACAGACGGAATCTTCTCTTTATTTATATAGATATGAATTTCATTGCTTTGAAGCAAAATTATGAATATGACAGATTCCTTATTTACCAACTTGATTGTCATCTTGCTAAGTGACTTCTCTTTTAACCTGACGAGCGTCTACACATATACCCTGTTTCTTTTTAAAATAGTAGTAATAATGATCACTTGACAATATCAATGCTATTTGATAACAATTATTTGAGATGACACTTAATAACTTTGTGTTTTTGTTATATCTTGTTGCGTTACTTTTTGAATCGTCCAGAAACGGTGGGTGGCCTCTCTAAAAGTGGTATAACTTTTGTTCTGTTTGAAATATTTTGATGAAATCTGGCCATGATGTGTAAATATGAATTGTCTTTAAGACTGTAAAATTTGATTTCGAAATTCTTACTTTTGGCCAAGATATTGGCAAGAAACCTAGTGGTGGTTTTTTTGTGTGCACCCTGTATACAGGGTGCGCCAAAAAAAAAACCCTAAGATTTTTGCCAATATCTTGACCAAAAGTAAGAATTTCGAAATGAAATTTTACAGGCTTATAGACAATTCATATTTACATATGATGGCCAGATTTCATCAAAATATCTCAAACAGAACAAAAGTTATACCACTTTTAGTGAGGCCATCAACCGTTTTTGACGATTCAAAAACGTGACGCAACAAAAAGTAACAAAAAACCAATCTAATTATTCTGGCCAATATCTTGGCCAAAAGTACGAATATCGAAATGAAATTTTTCAGGGTTAAAGACACGTGATAGCCAGATTCCATCGAAATATTTCAAACAGAGCAAAAGTTATACCACTTTTAGGGAGGTCACCCACCGTTTTTTCACGATTCAAAAACGAAACGCAACAAAAAAAGTAACAGAAACACGATTTTTTTTCTCATCTCAAATAATTGTTTTCAAATAGCCTTCATATTGCCAGATGATCATTATTATTACTGTTTAAAGAAGAAACAGGGTACCAGCGTAGCAGCGCGTCACTGAGAAGTCACTTAGCAAGATGAAAAAAAATTGGTAAATAAGGAATCTGTCAGATTAATCAACAGGTCCATCAAGAACTTTGCAAAGAGACTCAAACGAAGTTTTGGCACTGGTGGTGGGCACATTGAACACAAGTTGTGAAGCACTACCAAGTCATTTGAAAACAGTTATTTGAGATCAGACTTAATAAAATCGTGTTTTTGTTACTTTTTGTTGCGTTTCGTTTTCGAATCGTCAAAAAACGGTGGGTAGCCTCACTAAGAGTGGTGTAACTTTTGTTGGGTTAGAAATATTTTTATGAAATCTGGTCATCATATGTAAATATGAATTGTCTATAAGCTTGTAAAATTTCATTTAGAAATTCTTACTTTTGGTCAAGATATTGGCAAAAAACCTGGGAAGTCATTTTTTTGGCGCACCCTGTATATAAGATGAGAATTTATGATGCGCCTCTTACGGTACTGGTTATTCAGAACCGCTCTCAGAGGACAGCCCGAAGGGAATAAGAAAGACTTCAAGCAGTGAAGGGCTTTAGAATTTAGATGATTGGTTCTTACTAGTGATACAGGGAGGGAAGTCATTCCACATGGAAAGAGCCTTTCTTTGGAAAGGCATGGTTGTCCTTGCCCAGGGAACTCGGGCATTGATCAAGACGATCAGCAAACGAGAGTGGGTGGACGAGACTGTGGAGAGGATTTTGTGTATCAAGTCACGAAGGTATTTATGGGGCATGTCATTTTGAGTTCTTGAAACCAAGAGCAGTGCCTTGCATTGGATATGAGGTGCAGCTAGTATTGAACTTCACTCATGTGGGTAGAAATGTAGTAGTAACGAGGAGACATGCATTGAGCCTGGCTGCCGAGTTCATGACTGCATGAAGGGAGAAAAAGATGGCCCTGGGAAGCACAGGAAAGAGTGAGTTGCAATTATAGTCGATTCGACAGCAGATAAAAGCATAAACAATGGTTGTAAAGACAGAAAAGGAAAGAGGTCTTCTGATGACTCTCAGGCGCCTTACGTGAGAGTAACAATGCACATGTCAATTGCAGAAGGTGCTCAGAGACCGATGAGGTGGAATCATGAGTGACAACCAAATCACGGATACTGGATCAAAATGTGAAGTCAGGATACATTGTGGTCAGGAGTGCTCAAGGTCAAATTTAAAGAGTTGTTTTGTGCCAAACTAGATCTAGTCCAGGAAATCTAGCTCAAATATACCGTCAACCTGGGCAAAATTGCTTCAGAAGCTTTTTAAACGGCTTCCTGATCAGAATCTTTTGCTGAATAACATATCCAAATTCCGACCACGGGGTCACCCCCCAAAATAGGGGGGCAAAATACAGAGGTTTTTCGTATTTGTATACATGTATCGGATTGATGATGACTTCAACGTGCTAGAAATTGATGTCCTCTAAGAACGTTGTTTATGATTTGCTTGATTGTCACTTTCAGAACATTAATAGGTATACTTATGTACCCTCAGTAGATTCTGATGGCAATTGGGGCGCTTCCCCCATGATGTTCTAAGCAAAATGCATAGCGACCATTTATTACATTTAAATGATGCAATTCAAGTAAAATAGATCTTTGAGTTCTACATCTGGTGCTGTTCATTGCAGTCATGGGCATACGGTGGGAGGGGGTGGGGTAGAGGGGCAAATACCCACAAAAAAATTTGCACAGAAAAGAAAAGGAATTCACGGTTTCTTGACTTCGGAAATTTCTACTATCCACAACCATGGCTATAGGCATGTACAATAATCTTTCGATTAACAACAATGAATATGCCTTTACAAATGGAGTTCTGCAACTGCAGACGAACGTGATTGGTGTTACGTTTGGCAGGTGCAAGCAGGGTCGATAAATGAAATTCCTGGGCCCTATGCAGAGCAGTCACTAGCCCCTAAATTGTGTAGGCTCTGTGAAAAAAGGATAGAAACAAATTCGTATCGTATGAGTGCTGGCTATTTAGGTCAAACTTTAAGACTAATTAATTTTTGAGTTGTTATGCTGAAGTTGAAACTGATTGAAGTTAAGTGTAAGTAATAGGCCTATACAATGAATTGAAATCATTTGACTAGCCAGACCTGACCCTTAAGTGTAATATCCAGGCCATTCTCGTTAAGAAGTAAAATCTTGACCTCCTACCACCGATGTTTCCCTTAAGTAAATGATTACAGGACTGATATTTGGTGAAAGATGGACAAAAATTATGCTGGAGATAATTTTCAGAAGTGACCGATTATGAGGCCGACTTGACACAGACTTTATGATCTTATGGGCCTGCCCGACCCTGTTCAGTAATATATATATATATTCATAAGGTAGGGCCCCCAGAAATTTGCGCCAAATAATTGAAAAAATTGCGCACCAAAAACAATAAATTTGCGCGAATTTTGCGCAAGTTAAAAAATTAAAATGTTCATTATATTTCCATTGAATCAGTGTACCAAAGTATCTAACAGTGTTTTTGTCATTTAGTGTAAAGCTTTGGCGTTCTAGAAATTAGACAATCAAGCCAAAAATGCAGTTATAAAGCTCCTATAACTATAAGATTAATGTATTCAGACGATGAAATTTTTTTTAATTTTGCAAAATTAACGCCCACCGAAATCTACACTCAACACAAATGTAACTTCAAAATAGTATTATTGTCCTCAATGTACCCTGACTTTACATTTTCATCTAGTGTCCGTGATTTGGGCGTCACTCTTGATAGCACCCTTTCGTTCTCTGATCGCCTTTCACAGTTGACACGCTCATGTTATTATCACCTGAGGCGTCTGAAGCCATCAGAAGATCTGTTTCCTCTTCTGTATTTAAAACCATTGTTCATGCTTTTATTTGCTGTCGAATTGACTACTGCAATTCACTATTTGCTGGGCTTCCCAAAGTTCGCTTATCCTCCCTTCAGTCAGTTATGAACTCGGCAGCTAGACACATTGCTCGTCTACCTCGCTACTCCCACATTTCTACCTACATGACTGATGTTCTACACTGGCTTCCTGTTGCTTCTCGTATCCAATTCAAAGTACTGCTCTTAGTTTCAAAAACTCAAACTGGACAAGCTCCTAAATACCTTTGTGACTTGATGCATAAACCCCTCTCTGCAGTCTCTTCCCGCCCTCTCCGGTCTGCGGATCGACTAGATCTCTTGGTTCCAAGGGCAAGGACTGCTATGGCCCAACACCGTGCCTTTGCCATTGTAGGCCCTTCTATGTGGTATGACCTCCCTCCCATTATCCGTAGTAAGATCTTAATGGGGGTGTCATCTTCAGCTCTTCGTTACTTGAAGTCTTTTTTATTTCCTCGGGGCTGTCACGCTGAGAGCGCCTCTGAATAGCTAGGCTGTAAGAGGCGCTTTATAAATGTTCATATACAATACAATACAATATGCCTATATTAAAATAAATCACCAAGTTACACAACGTGCTGAGTGCTAGTCTTCCGTCTTCGTGTGCACTCCTGACGCCTATAGATTAAATGCGCTCGTTCTGTCATAAACCGAGACAGCAAGCGACGCTAATGTGTGACCGCTTTGAGAAACTTCGTTTAACACATTTTATTGTGTGGCCGTGAAGTTTTGGAATTCTTTATACTATAAGTTTGTGCGTTACTACCAAAAATATCGATATTTAACTAAAAATTCATCTATAATTTCATCCCGTTCGGCGACCGCCATTTTGATTATCGCCCATCGGTCGTCGTTACTATGTTTGAATGTCATGGGCCGCGGTGAATTTAAGTCAATCAAAACCCAATTTAGATAAATTAGCAAGATTTTGTTAAAATTGCGCTGATTGCCAATTTTTGCGCTGTTGCGCTAAACCTGGAAATTTGCGCAAAATTTGCGCTGCGCAAGATCGCGAATTTCTGGGGCCCTAATAAGGTCAAAATCAGATGGACAAGCCGCAAAACGGTTACAAGAGGAAGTTTCATGCAGTTAAAAAGTACAGTGAATCACTTTGCTCATCGTTCTCAGGTTATTTTTAGTGAGCTCTTGTAGAGCACCGTACATTCACAGTAGTGGTATGTAAGTAACGGCAAGTGACGTAGAGGTGCTTGAGGCGATTCGATCTTACCAGGAGGGTCGGCAGAGGATCTGGAGGGCTTTAGGCGGGGTCATTTACTGGTTCACAACGGGATGGAGCACCCCCTTATCGAGGCTTTATCGGAATTCACGAACCTGCTGCTCTGCATCAACTCCCATTGACCAGGACATGGTAGTTTAGGATGAGCTATGAACATCTGTGCGAGACGTGGCCTGCTTCGTAGGCATCTCTCCGTGTGTTCCACCAGAGCAGCTTGAGTTGATGGAAGGCCATCCATGGGTCTGTCTTTCTGTGCGAACAGTTGGTTCCTTGCCTCGTTGTGTTTCTTTGCCGAGTACAGAGCACATCCTTCTGGCAAGTGGCTATGATCTGTCTTCCTGTATACTCTTTCTAGTGTTGCTATTTACAGACTCGGGGAAACAAAACAACTCTGACTTGTTTTCGTCGTTCCTCAGTAATTCCTGACAGTTTCTATGGGAGGCATACTCTGAAAGGTGCATTCAATGCCAGGCTTCAGTATGTTGACTATGATAGCTCCATCCAGTTTAAGAGCGTCAACAATTGGAACACCCAGTGAATGGCATGGTTGGATATCTGCCGTGGCCTCATTTGTTTAAGTAGCAATTAGTTCTTCTAGGCAGCTCAATGTCTGACTTAGTTCCTAACCGTAATTAGCCCATAATTTGAAAATGATGGTGGGTATGCCTGGTTTTCGTGCGCAAAAAATTCATCTAGGTCTCCTCGTGTCTGACAGGAAATGTACAGTCCTTATTTATAGATGACAAAATGTTGTTTTGCTCCTGACTTGTCCCGTACGGGTGGACGACTGAAAAGAGGAAATTGTTTCTTTTTATTGGATCATTGACAGGTCGCGTTGATTAATAAGACTTTCCTTGATAAATGTTTCGTACTGCTCTTGTCCAGTTTTCCGAAGGTTGCACATGGTGTTTATGACTGCTCGGTCGGCCAAATCACTGGTAGCCAGGACAAGTAGGTCATTGCTGTCGATGGCAGAGATATTGAAAAATTCGTATTTTGTTCGGCCATTTTGGAAAATGGCCACCACTGAAGTCGTGGGGAACATTTTCAATGGCTCTGTTGGAATCTTCGCACCTAACTGTGTATAGTTAGTCCAGTGGTTAAAGTGGTGTGGGTGAGCAGTGGGAACGCCAACTGTGAGCAGTGGGAACGCTGATGAAGTTTTATTGGGAACGCCTATGCTTCAAGGGATCCATGCATGTTGAGCAGTGGGAACGCAAGCCAAGAAATTCGAGAGCAGTGGGAACGCCGTTCTCACGCGTTCCCACCCACTTTAAGCCCTGATAGTTACTGGTTAGACATCAAGATGACTATTCTAAGTGTACTGGAAGCTGAGATGACTTAAAATCTGTAAACCAGAGGCCATTTTGAAAAATGGCTGCCATTGGGACCAGGGGTAAAATATGCGATGGCCCTATAGCCAATCTTCTGATATGTTTGTAGAATGTACAAAACATCATACTTGTATCACAAAGTGAACAATTTTTAACCAAGCTGTTGTACTTGCAATCCGATATTCAATGCAAAAGTGCTCGAAAAACCTTCATATTTTGAACCCCATTTTTGGGGTGAGCCCATTTTCGGTGTCAGCTTCGTTTGCTATAGTTATCTGAAAAAGTGCTTCTGTCATACTAATAACACATAATTTTATGATTCTTATTTCGCACATTTAATGTGATTTTCGGAGAAGCAAATAGCGAATATATACAGGGCCTAGGCTTGTCGGTTAAAGATAGGCTGCTACAGATAACTATATGCTTGGCTCAGCCTTTGCATTTACCGAAAAATTTGAATATCCACTACCTCTGGATGGGAAAAATAACTGGCTCTTCAAAATTATAACTGATCAAAAGAGGAACTATATTACGAACTAACCAAAAAGTCATTGGCTGAGTGCTCATCACATTCTGTTAAGTCAGAACAGATCTCGAGTGTCCAGATAGTTTAGACTTTAGACTTTAGAACCATTGATAAAAATGATTTCTAGCCTCTAGATTCCAATTTTGATGCATATACATGCTTTCCGAAAAACAAGTGTTGAACGACATAATTAGCCACACAGTCACGTAATAATGTTTTAAAAGCAAGAATGACTGAAGACTGGGAAAGAATCTACTCATTGCAGATACTTTTAGGATTTCTATCGGTGCACTAACATTTCTACCAAACTGCCGCGGAACCCCTGGCCGACGCCCACGGAACCCTTGGGTTCCGCGGAACTCCGGTTGAAAATCACTGCTGTAGGCTCTGTGAAAAAAGGATAGAAACAAATTCTTATCGTATGAGTGCTGGCTATTTAGGTCAAATTTTAAGACTAACAATACAATTTTTAAGTCATGAACTCTTTAGAGGCGCTTTCGGAAATCGAACTTTTTTATATTTATTATTTCTTGAGTAGCAAACAATCGTGTTGAATAGAAACATGAGAACCATCACAAGCCTACGACGCTTGTGATGGCTTGAAAACAGTGTGGCAATAAAATAATCACACGGCGCCAAACAAACATTCTCTGATCTTCGAGACCATGAATTCCAAAACTCAAACTAGGCGACTGAAATCAGTAGTTAATGCACTAAATTACCAACTTATAGGCAGCTTAATTAAATCAATGCTGTTTTCTTACCAACATAAGTCCTATTCCTTTAAGCCAGATAGTCAGGCTTCAGATCATTAGTTAAAACATTATTATATTTTAGTGCAACTTAAGTTCGTAAGCCTAGCTTTGAGATTAGTTAAAATGCGGTTTGTAAAACATTTTTTGTCCATTTTGTTTGGGTTATGTTTTTGGATCGTTGAAAGAAAGTGGGTGTGCTCACTTATAACTTTTCATTTGTTTAACATTTTGGGCGAAATATGCTTATTATTGTTACTTTTAGCCTTGAGCTTGGCCTATCCTGTAAGTATGTTAGTGTGCCACTCAAAAGCAAAGTTTTTAATTTCTATCCCCTCCACCCTTCACTTGTGTTTCTAATGTTAAAATACAAAACGTGACAAATGTGAATGTGGCATCTGTCCTTATTTGCCGGGTCAACGAAATGCCAAGATGGGAGAGCATGGGGCACTGGTCTAGGAAAATGAAGTGGCTAACACATTAAATGCATGGTTGACGTTTGGAGTACTTTATTTGTGAGTACTTTCTGATTGATGTGCAGCTGGCTACTTTGTTGTAGCTGTTCTTCAATATGAATGTGGTTTTGTGTACGACATTGGTCTAAATATGTTGACTTATATTCTTCATTATAGACTGGAAAGCCTGGTGCTGTATGCAATGCATAGACCATCTACCAAGAAATGGATTCCAAGAGCTAAGACCTTGCCATGTCTTTGTGGAAATGTTCCTGTAAGTACATCACTTTGCTCATTTCTTCAATGCATAGCTGTTTGAATGTCTAGAAAATGGTTTGCTTTGTGTGTTTGAACTTGAACTACTACTTGACTACTGGTAATTAGTGTAATGTAGTTAGTGATTTCTATAGCGTTTCTCACAGCCAGGGCCGTTCAGTAGGTGTCCTTTTGTGAGCCCCTGTGAAAAGAAGTACCCCTGTCCTTATTTGACGAGTCTAGGAAATGTCAAAATTTATGGCTGTTTCAATGTCTAGAAAAGGTAACTACTTGACTACTGGTAATTAATATAATGGAATTAGTAATTTCTATAGCCATGGCCGTTCGGTAGTTCTCCAAGTGTGAGTACTCAAGAGATAAAAAATTCGTCTTACGAGTTGAGGTATGTAGATAACGATCCAGATTGGAGTTCCACGTAGAATCTGTGTGAAGGGAAGGTCATTCCATAAGGGGGGGAGCAAATGACTAGGTTTGAATTATAGTACTCCTGACTCGGAGGACACAAAAGTCAGTCTGATCTAGAGAATGGAGAGGCCAATGAGAAAATACAGAAGTAAGAGAATGAATATAATTTAATGAGATATTTAGGCACAAGTTGTAGTTTTGGCTTGAGGACCAAAGCAAGGAATTTATATGATAAGTTAATGTACTGCTAACTGCTTTACATTAGACACGGCCTTAATAAGATAAGAATATTCTTGAATTGACCAATTGCTATCCGCATTTTGGTGTACAGGCATGTTATAATAAACAAACGTACATCATTCCTATATCCAATCAATGTCAAATGTTTTAAAAAGCACAAAATCCCAGGTAGAAAATCAATATGAATATATGTTTTTTTACTGACCAACAATTTATACTGCTCTTTGATTTATATTGTAAGAAATTTAAATACGATAAAGCGTTCTCGTTAAAAATGATTTCTTCGTTAGGTTATCCGCCATAGGAATAATTCGGTCATGTAGTCTTGGCCTCATGGAATAAGGCTGGGGCCTGACTACACTGTTGGTGGGAAGTTCTAGATGATTCAAGAAAGGAATGGCCTTCTGGTGTGATGTATCCCAAGACTAAGAAAATTATTTGCTAATGTTTGCTAACCTATGGTTGTCTCTCAGGCTTCATTCAAGACTGCTGATTCTAACTGCTTTATCTTTGCCCTAAATTTTAAATTGTAGTCTATTTTATTCTTCATATAGGATAGATTTGTCTTGCCTCACTGCAAAAGGATTACTGAAATGCATATGACTACTATTAACTATCATTTGTTTATAACATTTAAGTTTTATATCAAAAATCAACACTCTTTTGTCTGGTTGTACACAATGTGCGACCACGTAATTCAGCAATGCTTAATGAAATTTGGTTTTGCTTTTCATGTTAACAGGTCGTTTCATCACTTGACAGAGTCAGCTACTAACCCAGCTCCATCTGCCTGGGCTCCTCTCCTTCTCGCCCCACAGATTTTAAACTTGAAGTTGAAGTCTCACCTCATTAAATGGAAACCTCTTCTTCAACAAGATCCGTTGTAGCCTCTGCTCGGCCTCCTGTCTGGCAAACGTTCTCTGACCTCCAATGGACATTGATCTCTGGACAATTACTCTGTTACAATACAGTGCTCAGCTGTGGACTAGTGCTTTCGAAATTTTGAGTTTTCAGCAGTTATGATTAGGATACACAACTGTTTATTCAAATTTGATGCTGACTTAGCAGTTGTTGAAGGCATTGAATGCAACACTGTTTAAGGTTTTTAATATGGTATTTGCTCGTGCTTTTTGAGCGGCTGGAACAATATCCTCTTGTTATTCGATCGACCTGCTCACTGGACTGTTTGAGCATTTACGAGTTTCTGGAATACATTTCTCAAACGTATCAGGCTTTCAGCGAGTATTTAGCCTAATAATGTTGACTCGTATTTTTCAAAGCTAATAATTTAGATGTTGACGTTTGTTTTTTAACTTTCATGTGTGTCTCTTATTTAAATTTTTATTTTGATACTTAAAAAGTGACATTTTTTATGTATAATGTTCATGTGTTCTTAAAATAGCAAGAATGGTGGTCTATATATTATTTGCAAAGTATTATGATTTTGAAATTCCTACCTGACACTTGTATTATAAATTTTTTATAAATCACTTCGCGAAGCTGTTCCTGAGCACCTGTGCGATTGCTGTACTGGATCTCATTCCTCTGCGTCCATTCTTCGGCTCGTCATATAAGAGAACTGATGTATTTGAAGGATCGGGATGCACTTCGCTTATCATGCTTTCTCGGCTACTGGTCCTTGATGCTGGAACAATTGTTTTACTCAAGCACGCTTGTTCCCTAGTGCATATAAATTATGAGGAGCCATATAAATTGTTGTAATTATACAGTACAAGTAAAATATATCTGTAAATACTTAACACAAAGACATTTAAATATTTATGAAGCTTTATATGTTGCATGTATTGAAAATGTTTATGTAATAAATACATCTTTCATTTTATGGAATAATTTATATGTTACAATATACAGTATTATATGCTAATGAGTTAATTGTTTAGTGAACTAATGTATAAGTGTGTGTATACAATTTGGTATTTTGTTATATCTACACCAATATAGTGAAATATTTACTGATGTGTTAAGATCTGTTTAGTATATTAATACGAATTTGTAGAATGAGCTCATCCTAGAATGAGGGGTGGTCTGATTCTTTAGACTTGGGTGTTTAAATACACCCCTAGGGTGGGTTAGAGCACCTTCGTTGAGGGTGTATTTATTACGCCCCTGGGGTGGGTTAGAGCACCTTCGTTGAAGGTGTAATTTTTACACCCCTAAGGTGGGTTAGAGTACCTTTGTTGAGGGTGTATTTATTATACCCAGGGTGGGTTTAAGCACCTTCGTTTAGGGTGTATTTATTACGCCCCTAGGGTGGGTTTGAGCACCTTCGTTGAAGGTGTAATTTTTACACCCCTAAGGTGGGTTAGAGTACCTTTGTTGAGGGTGTATTTATTATACCCCAGGGTGGGTTTAAGCACCTTCGTTTAGGGTGTATTTATTACGCCCCTAGGGTGGGTTTGAGCACCTTCGTTGAGGGTGTATATATTTCACCCCTAGGGTGGGTTAGAACACCCTCGTTGAGGGTGTATTTATTACACTCTAGGGTGGGTTAGAACACCCTCGTTGAGGGTGTATTTATAACACTATAGGGTGGGTTAGAACACCCTCGTTGAGGGTGTATTTATTACACCCTAGGGTGGGTTAGAACACCTTCGTTGAGGGTGTATTTTTTACACCCCTAGGGTGTAATGTAGTAGGGTGGGATTCACCACCCTGTAGAAGGGGTGTATTTTCACACCATTCCCAAGAAAATAGGGTGGTCTATGGAGACCACCCTAAAAGGTGGTTTTACACACCTTTTACCGTTACAGTGTGGAAGCTAAAGCGTGGACTTAGGCTCATCATCTAATGGCACGTGATCGATAATCGCTTTGGGCAAAGTAGGCTATGCAGGCATAAATGGTAGGTCTACTCTATATAGCCCAGCGGTTCTCAACCTTTTTACACTGACGGACCCCTTTTTAATTTTTGGTCCCGGTCATGGACCCCCACCGAAATTTGGCGCCTTTGGAGCATTATCGTGACTGTGTGACTCTATAATCCTATATATAATAGTAGGCCTACATGTATGCTATAGGCATAGATATGCCCCTGCAATCCTGTAGTACAAATTTATATTACTGATAAGATTATTTGAAATTTATTGTAAAAAATTGTAGTTTAATTTAAATGTAAGCTTTGAGCATGCATATTCGAGCACAGTTTATCTGCTCGAAACACATCATGCTGCTGATTCATGCATCAAGCTAACTCTTGCATAAATACAACGTAGTACTACATCTTCAACGTAGGCCTAATGTCACTATACTATGGCAATGATTTGGTTCAATTCTGATGTTAGTAAATTCCACGAATCAAAGTTTGCAAGAAACTGACTAGAAGCTCACGAAAAACCGTGAACGTTCAAATTACCAAATTAGATGTAGAACTGATCCAGCTATGATTGACCGGAAATTAAATTAACAAATTTTGGCTGATTGATCTGAGAATTTCTTTATTTTTATGTGAATTCATGCAATTGATCAAAATGTGTCAAAGTTACCAACCATTATCCGTTTTGCACCAGAGATAATCTATTTTGTACAAGCAGACACTTTATCACTAATAAGGGTGATTAGATTTGTCTGCATCACTTGCGTAGAGGAATTCAATTAATTCAAAAATGACAGCCAAGTAAGAAAAAAGTTGAAACTCATGAGTTGTTTATTCAAATGAATTACAGGCTGTGGCCTTTTTCTAAGAAACCTCTCAAAAGCATCCCGAAATCTAGAGTCGGCTACAAACTGACCCATCTAAAACAAATGAATTTATCATTAGCCTAATCAGCGTATTATTAGTTTCATGTCGCCATCGACACGGAGAAATATTGACAAATTGACAAAGATTTATCTGTTTCTGTGTTTTTAGCCTAACCAAGAAATAGGCCTATGTAATTTTCAGGACGTGCTCGCGGACCCCCAGGCAGATGGTCGCGGACCCCCAGGGGTCCGCGGACCCCCGGTTGAGAACCGCTGATATAGCCTACATCAATTTGTACGTAGACGACTTGACTGTCTGGTGTAGCCTGTGTCCACAGCTTCTTGTAAGTAATATTCAGAAAAGTTCAGGACTTCAAGTCTTCAGCTAAAGAAGGATGTGAACAACGTGGCTCACACATTTTATCAAGGTTGTAAATATTCCCTATTTATATTTATTTATGGCTAGACCTAATTGGACTGTGTACTTAATCTCGAATCACCTGCTTAGTATAGGCCAAGCTCTTATCGATTGGTATAGGCACAAGCCTAAGGGGGTCTGCACACTGCACAGGTTTATGCCATCATAAATCTACACAAGTATACCTGTACATACACAGAGTCCCACGCAATATAAATAGTGTTTGAATGTATGTATGCATAAATATGGCTGAATTACTCAATAAATATGAAAATAAAACAGAGTTGATTCAAGCTGATTTCTGGAATGTTGATACTGTCCACGGGTGAGATAAACTCGCCACCGGGCGGCGCTCCAACAGGCCGCCTCCTTCCCTGTGACGTCATCATGCTTTGAGGTGCTTAGCGGTGGTGGTGGTTGTGCTGACGTCATCGATCTCTGAGTCGCTGTTGCTGATGCGTAGGTGTTCTAATTCGTCGTGGTTGGCGTTGTCGTCCGTGCGCAGACGATCGAAACCGTCGAGACCTGTGGCGCCACCTCGTCGACTAAGCAGCGTCGACAATGAGTACCGCCTGTTGCGAAGGCGATGACTCAGCAGACGACATTTTCCTGTTTGATGGAAAAGAGTCAATTTCGAATCGTTAACTTCTAAACAGTGGAGTCGCAAGCCAGGATGAGAATTGCGGGGGTTGGGGGTTTCAACCCCCAGTCTTTCTTAGAACCCCATAGTAAAGTATGTTTTTCACACTACAATTCCAAGTGGATCATAGTCCAACCCCCAAGCTATTTTTCCATAATTCTCACACTGGCGCCAGCTATTTAATTTCAGGCAAGGTCATGATAGCTATTCAGTAGGTTGATAGATAAAATGTAAAGAAGCTATTCAAAATCCACACGATATTTGGCAGTCGTAAGGTCGGTCAAGAGTAAATAAGACGGTACGTCATAAAAATTATGACCTGCCGTGACCAATGGTATCGCCGCCACTGTTTCTAAGTGTTGTTCAACAATCAAAACGATACTCCAAATTTAAGTACTTTGGCATCCGCTTATATTTGCCGTTAGTTCAAGTTAAATGGGACACCGTGTGAAAAAGATTTGGTTGTTGGTGGATCTGAGAGGGAAAATACTGAGGAGGAGGGGCTGCTTCGTTCGTTCAAGTGGAAAGTGACGAATTGGTCCGACTATGGAAATATGTATTTGTTTATGGCTCCCCCATTCAAGTGAACTAGCACTCTTGATCAAGACTGAGCAACTAAGATTAGATTAGATTAGATTAGATTAGATTAGATGATATCAGATATCATATGTCACAATCGTTTATCAGTAGTCATAATAATTTAGGCGCCCAAGAAAGTGTCTAGCTTTCACCTGCTTGTACGTCTGTAGTAAAAAAATTATGGGGAAGGAAGAGAGAAAGACAGATAGAGAGAGAGAGAGAGAGAGAGAGACAGACAGACAGACAGACAGACAGACAGACAGACAGACAGACAGGGAGAGAGACAGAGACAAGGACAGACACAGAGACACAGACAGGCAGACGGAGACAGATACAGAGAGACAGATAGACAAAGACAAAGACAGACAGACAGAGAGAGAGAGAGACAGATAGACAAGGACAGAGACAGACAGACAGACAGATACAGAGAGACAGATAGACAAGGACAGAGACAGACAGCGACAGATACAGATAGACAGATAGACAGAGAACTGCAGTTAATACCGCTTTTCCTCAGTCGAATGAGAAGCGTGATGACCGCAATGGTTGAGACTGGTATGATGAGAAGACCTCCAATGGCCAACGACACACCAAAGTCCGTCTCTTCGTCTTCTTTTAACGCAGCCGATGATTCATCTCCATCGATGCTGACCAACGACGACGATGATGATGACGACGACGATGACGACGATGATGATGATGAGATGTGAAGAACGTTTGACTTCTGAATGGTAGACCCAGTCGATCCCTTCCTACTCTGCTGATTGTCAGCCACCGAAGACGACGACTTCTGCGATGACGATGCATTTGACAACGATGACGACGCTGATGAACAGACGACATCAGACAATACGTAATGTAATGTAATGTAACGTAATGTAATGTAATGTAACGTAATGTAATGTAATGTAACGTAATGTAATGTAATGTAAACGCTAAGATCAATCCACACATGTATTGAAAGAACCTTGTGTAAACGCAGGATTAGGATCTATTTCGATCTGCATTCATTCATTTATTCATTCATTCATTCATTCATTCATTCATTCATTATAAGGATTTATATAGCACCCCTTCAAGTTTTCTACTCAGGAGTGCTCTCAGCCCAGCCTTAGCTAAAGAGCACAGGTTTAAGATTGCGATAGAAGAGGTAATGGTGGGGCGCTTGTCAGCAGGTGCAGGCATTGAGGTATAGTCCATTCCAGCAACAGAAAAAGAGCATCGCTGCCATAGGTTGCCATAAGCAGAAGTACACGTATCTATGAGACAAGAAGTTCGCCCTTTGCAGAGGAGCGCAGGGAACCGCGAGTCTGGATAGTGGACACCCTGTGTGGAATGGCAAAAACTTCATGGGACAAACATAATCTTGTAAATCTTATCTCGACCTGGTTTCTGGTTCATCTTATCTCTGATTGGATTTCGACATTCATCTTCGCCAATTTAATAGATTTATTGACAGCGATTGCAGTTTAAGAAAACATCAATCGAAGTTTATGCATTTTATTATAGCGGCGCTATATGAGTAACTTTATTAGAATAGATACGATTAGACTGAATCAGGTTTTAGGAATCGGTTTAGGAAAAACTATGCAAATTGCAATTAATGTTGATGACCTTTCGGTGGATCCTGAAGGTTACAGGGCAATGCCGCTGTGGGGCAATTAAAAAGTATTCCTAACTGGCATAGGCTGATCCAGTGAAATCTAATCCAATCGTAGCATAATTTAACGACTTCTGTAGCGCACAGGGCGTCATTCGATGGTGGTTTCAACTTGAGATCGTAGTCAAGAACGAGAATCCGTTAGAAAGAAGCTGCGTCGAAAGATTATGAAACAAAGATGGCATTGTATAAACTGATTGACATCGATGTGCTGCTACTAGAAGAGTCTGCTGTCAGTAGTGGGGTAAGGGCTGCTTCTGGCGCAGCAACGCCCCTCCTCATTAGACCCTTACCCCACTACTGTTGTCTCACCGTCTGCTTCGTGCATTCTGACTTTCCAGACTTTGTTTGGTTCGATATGAGCCACGTACAGAAACCGACCATCAGCACTCGATGCCAGATCATGAGGACGATACAGCTCCTGCAGACCAGGATAACAGTAAAGCTCATAGTTAAACTAATATCTCAGTACATTCACTCAACTTCTGGATGAATTTTTTGCATCTTTAATTATTATTTATTACCTCGGTGTTAATACAGTGTTTTATGTTGTATGCTCCATTGTGCATTTGCAAGTGATGTAACAATGAGTATACTCCTTCGCCCACTAACTCATTCACTCACTAATTCACTTACTCAATGCCACTCACTCTCACTTACTTATTTTACTTAAAAAGTAGTGTTACAAATACTAGGGTAAAAAATTCCAAGTAAGCTTGCGTCTTTGGTTTATAAGAGACACTAACACTTCAGATTATGGCAGTCAGCAGTTCGCATTGTTTGACATTGTGACTTCACGTGGCGAGCATCATAAATGTATGACAGGAACTATTCGGCATGGATTGGCAGTAATGTAACTGAGTAAGTGAAATTACGTAATTTAAATTACAAGCTACTGTGTAATTTGCCCGTACCTGCTCTTTGGTGATGACTGCCAAACAGTGTTCCATTAAATCAATATCTAGTGAGTGAATGTGCTGAGCCTCAGTGTGTAAACTAATGTAACAACTTACTCTACAATGTAATGTAAGTGATGCAATGTAATAGTCTGCGGTTAAAATTCTGGTTAGCACTCGTCATATAAGCATAATCCAGTTCTGACAATTTCATGCATGAATAATACAGAATTAGTCGAAGCTCCGCAACATGTGATTACGCACAATATAGATTGCTTATCCGAACCATATCGTTGCATCAATGTAGTCTTAAAGCAATTCCATGTAGTAAGTTGTAATTAGGGCGCTGTAGAAGCGATTCGTTTAGAGCAATGCGTAATTACATGCAGGTATTCATTAAATAAATTTCTCGAACTGCACAACCCATTCTTTCCCTTCTCATCCACAATGGTAAATTAATCAAAATCATAAGTCAATGAACGTTTTAAACTACTTCTAACTTCACAAGAATGCTTAAACATCTGCACTTAGGCTAGAACTGCCATTTTGTGTAGAGCTGCACAGCAAAAAAGCTCCTTCATTACATGATGCAAGCGATCAAAGTAATATATGCGCTACATAAATTGTCGAGATACTCGCCACTCCGTTAAGCTTCGATGCGTTGAGCAGGAGACCGGTCGTAGGATCGATCGTGAAGATCCCGAGGTCTGTTTTGCGATAGGAATCGTGGCCGTTGATGGCGTACAGAAGACCTTTTCATGTTACGCAAACAACAAACGAATAAACATCCATTGATCACTGACACTCAGTTTGAATAGCTTGTTAATCATTATTATGCTTACTTTGCTTGGTCTATGACGTGCAAAGTGCCCAGGCGCTAAACTAATTTTTTGTGAAGAAGAGTTATTATGTAGGCCTGCCGCCTATCACATGGCGTCATAAAACTTTTGGTTTTAATTGGGTCTACAGGAACACCGTTCTTTGTGCTAGCATGCAGCTTAGAACAAATATTCACAAAGGATTCATTTGTACACGCATGGGATGATGGGAACAATATTGGAACACAGATTAATTCCTTTGGTTCTATACAATTTATTACATTTAAGCTGTAACGCTTGTTTCGTGCAAAGTGCGTGGCACTTAATGCTCGATAGAATTTTGTTTAATGGTGAATTCATAACAGTTTTTGTTAAAATTGCTGATTATTTTATGCAATTTATTACACTTGCAAGGTGCATTTTTAACCTTAGTGTAAAGCGTGCGGCGCTTCACTTTCACGTTCAAGATGTATGTGTTTAACAGTGAATTCAGAAAATGTCAGTAATAAAATTGCAGATTAGGCTATACTCCAAAACGACCATAGTCTACTAGAATGGCTGACCTGAAGAGCTGCAATATGAAATAGCGATAAGTCGACCGGTCAGTTGCTGCGGATGAATCTGTCGGATGAATTGTCCCGTTTCCAGATGAAAGCACTGGACTCTGGAATTCTCACGGTCCGCTGCGCACAGCATTTGTCGGTCTTCCAAAAGCTTCAGACTGTGAACGACATCGAAGGTAGATGGAGCGGGAAATCCGTCACCTGTAAAATTACGTCATTAATTAACAACTTCTATTGCGCAGGTATCCAAGACATGATATAAAACTGATCATATGTTTGGTACATCAATTCCAAATTATGATCAGGAATATGCCGAATAGCATAATTTATATCAGAAGTGTTACCTAAAATATCACTATGCGTCATTTTCGTGATGTTATGGTCGTGGTAGACCTCATACAGTTTACTGTGAACAGGGTGATCTAAAATAGAAATTTTTGAACATAGGCACGTGCATCGAAGTGGCTATTTTGAATAGGTAAGATTAAAGATGAAGAAAATGTCATGAAATGGTTTTCTTTCGCTTTGGAAAAACTTACCAAGGACGCTTTTACTGCGTTCGCCCCATTCTTTGATGTAGGTGCCTTCTTTGGAAAACATAATTATACGGTTGTTGCAATACCTGAAAAGGCAATCAAGTTATAGACTTAATAAGAAAGATAAATTTTAGGATAAAGGCAAGCGTTTATAGAAATTTTTCCTTCAGTTGCAATTAATTACATGTAACCTCCTATGCCACATAGTGGCCCAAACTTACAAGAGAAATATTTTATTACATGCTGCTTCACAAGGTTTCCCTTGTTCCCCTTGACACAACTGAAAAGATTTGAGCATGTTTAAAGGTCGCTCCTCATGACACATTGACCTCTCTAGAAGGGAACAGAACCGCAGGGTATTAGAACATGGATCGATGAAATCAGTTGAAGATTCGACCAAATTATCAACGCGGAGAAACCAGAACAATGATGATTGAAGGACCAGAGAGACGGTTACTCTGCCTCTCGACATTTAAGAAGAGGATATATGGGAAAAGCAGAACAATTTATCTATTTAAAGGATTGCTAATAACTGCATATGGAAGCAGCGAAGACTTAGCATAAACAATTGGACGCACCACACAGGCATTTGGCATAATGAACGAGATATTATGACGATGCAGAAAATAGCAAATAATTATACACCAGACGATGAGGCAACTCGCTCTATAATAGGCCTAAGGATCGAAATGCTGGGCAATACGAAAGCACGATGCGTAAGAAAACTCACATCAGACGTAAGTTGGCTGCGAAAAATTGCATGGATTTCAAAACTAAGAAAATGACAAATGATGACACAAGACAAAGACAATCCTTTGGGATCCAAGCAACTCAGATAAACAGCCGTTCAGCGAATACTCCGAAGGTTTGAGCATGTTGAGAGAATGACAGCTGATCGATATCCACACAATGTAGTATAAATGCACGATTTGAAGAAAACAGAAACAATGACCGATCAAGACAATGCAAAATGAAGACAATGACAACGATCAAGACAATGCAAATGAAGACAATAACAACGTTTGGACTAAAACTGAACATAACAAATGACCGAGGACGATGGAAAACATTTTGCCCATCGCCGCCGAATAGCCTATCTGGCTTAAGAACTTGATGATAATGAGTGTATCGCAAGCATTTAAATACTTCTGCCTACGAACATAATGCATGTGCCTCTGAATTTTGTCATTGTAAATGTTTGCTCTGGATTATTAGGATTAATAGCCTATATAATTGCTGTTTGCTGACTAGTTGGGGATTACTTTGCTCCAGGACTTAGGCCTACACGCACATAGGAAAATCCCTTTCAGTTGCAGCTCCGTCTTCTTGAGTATGGTAGATAATGTGGTGAATAATGCAGGAGATAGATGGCAGCTGCACACTTCATATTATTGCAGTTACTGCGCAGGATTATTTTGTCTTGAAGGTAGTTCTATATAAATCCATGTCGTAATCCCCTTTCAAAGCAAGGCTAAGCAGGATAATCTCATCTTCCATTAGTGCGTTTCTGGTGCATTTCTGGCGCAACACGGATATGCTGAATGAATCGCTATTTTTAAACGCTAAAGAAATCCAGGAGTCGGTCGATTATTGCCATGGCTGCCATGGTTGCCATGGCTGCCATGGTTGCCATGGTGATGGTAAGTGGTCGAGATGCTTGTAGCTTTGGAGACCGTCATGCGTTTCATACAGCTTCACAAAATGATAACAACAATTACTACGGCGACGATGATGAGGATGAAAATGCTAATGATAATGACAACGACGACGACGACAATTAGGACCATGATTGTGATGAATATGGCAAAAATAACAGTGGTAGTAGCAGTGGCGGATTTAGTCCAGGCCCGGGGGGGTCTGGTCGCCCCCCCGTTCCCCTGTTGGGCAAAAAATGGCGCCCCCTCGGGCCCGGTCCGTACTTATTACTTAAACCTTAAATGTCCTTCATGGAAACTAAATTCTCATACTTTACCAGTGACTTTATGCAATCACACCTTGAATTTAACACTCATTACAGAATTAATTTGATTTATTTTTATGGCGGTCATTACTTATTTTTATTTATTCCTATGGCGGCCATAATATAATATACACTGTGAGCCATAAAAAACCGTGCCAATTTATTTTTAGCTATATCTCGGTCGATATTTTAACAATTTTATATCTTTTTGTGTCGTTTGAAAGAAAAATTAAATCTCTACGATTTACTTATTTACTTGCGCGATGACGTCATATCCGTTTCGCAGCATAATGTAAATAAAGTTGATGGTTGAAAATTTGAGTTAAAATTTTAAAATGTTGAGCTATGAGGATAAAATTTTAATTAAAAATCTGCGGGAATGCAAAAATTATTCTTCTAGACGATTAATTAAGGAGTTTCCGAACAAGAATTGGAAAAGAAGAACATTAGATGACTTTCTGCGAAAGTTGAGAACTATCGGTTCAGTTGAACGCGCTGCGGGAAGTGGTCGGCCAAAATCGTCGCGAACTGAAGATAATATCGCCGCTGTCAATGAATTGGTTCAGAGCCAGGAAGACAAGCCTAAAACACATCTTTCAACCAGACAAATCGCGAGAGAGCTGAATCTTACACAAACGACGGTCAGACGCATTATACATAAGGATTTGGAACTTAAATGCTTAAAAAGACGACGGGCTCAGGAACTGACCACCGCGAATCGTCAATCTCGTTTGGTACGAGCTAGACAATTGCTGCAGCGTTTCTCAGTATCGGATGTCGGTTTCATTTTCTTCACTGATGAAAAGTTATTTACAGTTGCTGCGCCGTCAAACACTCAAAACGATCGTCTTTATGTGCCTCGTTCAGTGTCAAAGAAGCAGATTTCATCAGACCGTCTGTTGCGCACCAGGACAAAATTCAGCAAGTCGCTCATGGTTTCCGTGGGAATTTCGAAACTCGGTCGCACAGAGCTGATATTCGTTGACCCGGGAGCCAAAATCAATGGCCAATATTATCGAGACGTTATGCTAGCACAACATTTGTTGCCACAAATGCGCCACATTGCTGGCGACATGTTCATTTTCCAACAAGATTCAGCTCCGGCGCATCGGGCTCGTGAAACAATTGAGTATCTGTCTCGCAATGCACCATACTTCATAGGGCCAGAGATATGGCCACCCAATTCGCCTGACCTAAATCCACTCGATTATTCCATCTGGTCCATTATGGAACAGCGCGCGTACCAAAAGCGCATTCAGAACACTGACGAACTTCGGCAGTGTCTCGTATCCGTCTGGAACGATCTGGAACAACATCTTATTGACACTGCAATTGATCAGTGGCGACGTCGCTTGGCAAAATGTGTACGTGAAAAAGGAAGTCATTTTGAACACAAACTTTAAACAAATAAAGGCAAGAGCATTGATTCCTGTTTAAAATGATGCAAAAAGTGTACAAATCGATAAAGAAATGACAGAGATGTAACTAAAAATAAAGTGGCACGGTTTTTTATGGCTCACAGTGTACATACGCATTAACCGACGGAGGATCGCAATGGGAAAGGAGGCGTTTACGAAAATAGGAGAACTACTATACGAGGAAAACTAAGCAGAAACCTCAAGAAAAGAATGATAAAACACTGGTGTGGAGTGTGGTGTTGCATGGTTCCGAAACCTGGACCATGAGAAAAGAGGATATAAAGAAAATCGAAGCGTTTGAAATGTGGACTTGGAGAAAAATGGAGAAGATCAGCTGGACGGAACACAGAACAAACGACGAAGTGCTGGAAAGGATTGGAGAGGAAAGAGCAATGATAAAAACAATCAGAGAAAGACAAAGGAAATGGATAGGGCATACGCTAAGAGGAGACAACCTGGTAAAAACTGTGATAGAAGGCAAAATGGAGGGAAAAAGAACAAGAAGAAGACCACAACAGATGATGTTGGACACGATGATGACGAGGATTGGATACCAAAGACTAAAGCAGAAGGCCCAGCGGAGGGAAGAGTGGCGACATTGGAGAGCCGAACCTGCCTAGGGGCAGAGAACCAGAAGAAGAAGATGGCGGCCATTAGGCCTACCTAATTTTTTTCAATCAATCAATCGTAATTTATATAGCGCCCCTTCAAGGTACCTACTCAGAGGTGCTCCCGACCGAGATCAAGCGAAAAACAGTCTTCAACAGTTTGTGAAATTGAGAACAGCCTGGGAGGTGTCGCATGGTCAAGGGAAGTCCATTCCAGGTTGTTGAACCAACCACAGAGAATAAACGCCTCTGCATTATTACAGAGCGAGTGAAAGGAACCATTAAGTCACCATGGACAGCAAAGCGCAGTGCGCGGCGGCCTACGCAAGTGGAAATGGGGAGGCAAAGCTCAGTGGTGGCGCCAGGATTTCAGTTTGGGGGGGGCTGAAGCCTCGACCGAAATCTCATGAAAATTTCCCATTTTCGCCGCCAAAATTTCTGACGACCTTTTTTTTGTTTTTTTTGTTAGTCGTCAGCCCTAAATTTTTGGTATTTCACTGTAAAAAATTTCGGATAGCCCTTTTTAGGGGGGGCTGAGCCTCTTGTAGTGGGGCTTAGCCCCCCAGCCCCCTAGCGCCGCAACTGGCAAAGCTCACACAGATAAGAGGGTGTCCATCCTGATAAGCATCGCCTCACCACCAAAGATGCAATCCTAAATGAGATGCACTGCGGGAAAGGAAACCAGTGCAAGACCTCACGCATATATAGGGATACAATGATTCTCGCCAAATTAGAAGCTGGATTGATTAAAAATGACAATGCTGCAACGAGCGAATAATTAACGACGCTAAAAAAACACGTTTAGACCTGGATCAATATCCTATAAATAGCATTAATAAATATTTGTTACATATAACCATAGATTTCTGTAACTCAAATAAGTAGTCAAGCGCACAAGTTTAAAAAAGTTTCTGTTTTAGATTCTTGATTCTGTTTGATGTATTCGGCTAAATCGGTTGAATTATAACTAATTTACTGTTTTTAACTATGTAAATAGGCCTAAAGGCGCCCTCTTGAAATTCTCCTCGCCCCCCGTGCAGTAAAACCTAAATCCGCCACTGGGTAGTAGGGGCCTAAGTAGTAGTTGTAGTAGTAGTCTAGTAGTGGTAGTAGTAGTGGTAGTGCTGGTATTAGTAGAAGTAGTAGTAGTAGTAGTTGTTATTGTAATAGTAATAATTAAGTAATAGTAATAACAACAACGACAATAATATCCTTTAGGGCTTTAGGCTATAACATCTACGAAGACTTTCTTTTTGAATTCCTGATGGACCATAATTATAATCTCGAATGAAAAAAGTGATAATTATTCACGCTAGATATCGTGCTGCCGAATTTATTTTTAGGTCAATATCGTTGTTTTATAAGACCGCGTTAATTTTGATCTTGTCAGGTTTTATATCACGAGACAATCGAGTATAAGCTAGGGCCTAATCGCAATTTTCGCCCATGGGACTACTATTACACAAATGAGTTTCAGTTTAGAAAATAACATTCACAGACCCGCTTCGTAACTAGATATGTTATCATAGATTTCTCGAAGTGATATAGTGATATAGGCTATCGCATCCATAGGCGTAGGAGGCGGGGTCCAGAGGGCTATGATCACATCGTCTGCTCATTCTGCAAGAAATCCCAGGACAGTAAAATAACGACGCTGCAACACATTCCGTATTTGTCACCAGAAAAAGACTCCGACTCAGTGGAGATATTGCTTTGCGATCGCGGAAAATTCCATCATTGTTTATCCGTCTCATCAATCAGCGAAGACGCAGCCACATCTACGCAACGCAAAAACTGAGTGAAACACTTGGAAAGTTCAAGAAATCCAGGAGTTCGTCGTATATTAAACGCAACCATAGGGTAATAGAGTAACCTAAGTGGTGGAGTTGCTTGGAGACCTAAATCGCATCGGGACCATATGTAGATAGATATTTATTAATTACGTTATTATTCGATCGAAAGCATGTAGGCCTATTTCTTTAAATCAAGCAAAATGGCGGCTCACCCGTCTGCCACGTAGAAGGAACCGGAAGTGGAGACGGCAATGCTCGTCGGTTGACAGAAGTGGAACTTGTCGCTTCCGGGTTCGAATCGGACACCGAGAACCAGATTCGGTTTCAACGTTTCCGGCATCTGAAACCGCATCACCTGAAAACGGAGAGAACTGACTACGTTAGGTTTAAACTTCTTCATAATTATTTTAGACTTATTTTAGAACAATCCTAAAATGCATTAAGTCAAGTCAGTTCAATCACCATGTACCGGTACGTAGTACGCAACACGTTTGAAAAATCCCCAAATAGGCGAATCATTGATTCATCACACATTATGAATCTATATGTAAATATATATATGTACATTTTGTATGTATGTATATATAATATTGTATATACATACGTCAGCTCTAGAAGCTGTCTGGATCCCCGCTACTTCCATTCTTCATAGCAGACAAAGATATTAAAAAAATGCAATTTCCTTTCACTTAGGCATAATCAACTTCGTTACATATTGACGAAGGATAAACGTGATTTGATTGATATGAATTTGGTTTCATATGATTTAGTCTCTCTTCTTCCTTCATTCATCGTAACCAAAGCCACATTGTCGTCACTCTGACTGACTGACTGACTGACTGACTGACTGACTAACTGACTGACTGACTGACTGACTGACTGACTGACGAGCTGACTGACTGACTGACTGACTTACTTACTTACTTACTTACTGACTGAGACCGACTGACGGGCTGACTGATCGACCGACCTACCAATCCATTGACTGACTGACTGACTGACTGACTGATTTACTTACTTACTTACTGACTGAGACCGACTGACTGACTGACTGACTGACTTACTTACTTACTTACTTACTGACTGACTGTGACCGACTGACGGACTGACTGACGGGCTGACTTATCGACCGACCGACCAATCCATTGACTGACTGACTGACTGACTGACGAGCTGACTGACTGACTTACTTACTGACTGTGACCGACTGACGGACTGACTGACGGGCTGACTTATCGACCGACCGACCAATCCATTGACTGACTGACTGACTGACTGACTGACGAGCTGACTGACTGACTGACGAGTTGACCGACTGACTGACTGACTGACTGACTGACCGACCGACCGACCGACCGACTGGCCAACTGACTGACCTGATGCAGAGCGACATCTGTCACCCAAACTCCATTTGATCGATCAACTGTCAACCCGTGAGGCAGATAGAACCTACAACGCATCATGCATACACTAATCATGCAATAATGGAATTAGGCGGCTTCTCAAAAGGAAACCGAATATTAGACAAAAGTGGCTCATTCTCTTCAACGTTCCATTGGCCTTCTCCTTCTCTGTCCCCTTCGTTTTTTATCATCATCATCATCATCATCATCATCATCATCATCATCATCATCATCATCATCATCATCACCATCATCATCATCATCATCCTGATCATCGTCATGGTCGTCATCATCATCATCATCATCATCATCATCATCATCATCATCATCATCATCATCATCATCATCATCATCATCATCATCGTCGTCGTCGTCGTCGTCGTCGTCGTCGTCGTCGTCGTCGTAAGTCATCAATCATCATCATCATCATCGTCGTCGTCGTCGTCGTCGTCGTCGTCGTCGTAAGTCATCAATCATCATCATCATCATCATCATCATCATCATCATCATCATCATCGTCGTCGTCGTCGTCGTCGTCGTCGTCGTCGTAAGTCATCAATCATCATCATCATCATCGTCGTCGTCGTCGTCGTCGTCGTCGTAAGTCATCAATCATCATCATCATCATCATCATCATCATCGTCGTCGTCGTCGTCGTCGTCGTCGTCGTAAGTCATCAATCATCATCATCATCATCATCATCATCGTCGTCGTCGTCGTCGTCGTCGTCGTCGTCGTCGTCGTAAGTCATCAATCCTGTCTTCGTCAATCAATGAACCGATATATATCAGTTGGTCCTTAAGCAATGGTCAGTAGATCTTCCATTCTCAGTGCTGCCTTCCAGGACTTATGCATTTCTTCACGCCTATAGGCAATAAGCGGTCATAATTAGCGCCGATTAAAGCATCCGAAGCGCTACATTGCATACAGGATTTGGATGCAACGCCCAAACTTGACACAGGCCGTAGAATAAGGAAAGTACACTTGAGCCTTTCCTAAGTTTATAATTGCAAAATATCTAAACGAAGATTGTTTACAACGCTGGAACGAACAAAAGTTGTGAGGCCTACTTTCAAGCTCACAAGACTAAAAATGGAATGAAAGCTTTCAAGCTCACAAGACTAAAAATGGAATGAAAGCCGTAGGAAAGTTCTCTGAAGGAGCATCAAATTATGAGACGACCAGTGGAAATAAACATGTTATTTTAGAGAGCCTCAGGAACGTTAGGATATTATTCATTATTTTTAGTGCAGACATTAAAGGTCACGAAAGGTAGCCTGTAGTTTGTAAGATAACAGCTCTCATAATAGAACTGTTGCTTCATTGGACTTAATTGCAGCGTTTTTACAATGATACAAGAGGAATTTTCAACTAAGCTTACATTTACTCGCCATTGTTGCGATTCTGAAACAGATGATGAAGCTTGGATTGACGACACCCGTGTTTATCTCTTATACCACGCTATAGCCTATCTTTAGTCCACTTCAGAGAAGTGCAGACTGCACCGTGATTCAAAAAAAGTATGTCAAATTGTTTTTCACATATCGCCATTCTCCAATGCGATAACATATCGCGCTAAAATTTTCCAAATATTTAAAATTATTTGATTAATAATTCTCTATACGTCTGGAAAATTTTAGTGTGATTAATCATCAGGCATTAGAGATAAAAGAAAAACAGTTTGACTTACATTTTATTGAATGTAACAGAAAATTGCTTGTAAACTGAAATTTCGGGATATGAATTTGAAAGATTCTTATCTGTTTATCCGTTCAACTTTATCTCATGAAATTTTGGAATCATATTCTTGGTCCAATTCTCTAAATATTTGGAAAATTTTAGCGTGTTATCAGGCTTTGGAGATATTTGAAAAACATGTTGGCTCACTTTTTTGAATCACGGTGTAGATTGACGTCACCCGTGTTTATCTCTTATACCGCGCTATATCTTTAGTCCACTTAAAACTAACCAACAGTCGAAAAGTGCATTAAAGGTGTATAATAATGATATGAACAACGGAGCTTCATAAGTGGGTCACTTACAGGTCACGACCCCACTGACCGATGACTTGACCTGATTCGGCCGATACGATGAGGACTGTATTCTCGGGAATTGGTCCGTCTGCCATGTGTCGAAATCGATTGTAAATATCGAATGATCTGACGACCGACAATCGACACAAACATCGCATTCACGTTCAGCATTTGAACCAACGGAATACAAATTCTATTCATTCATTATATACACGATTTGTTCTCTCGTTAAATCAAAACAATAAGATCATAAGTAGCAATGTCAAACGTTTCCGTGGAACTGATAAAAAACACATTCCAAAAGACAGTGAAGTTGGTACTGAGGAACTGGAAATAGGCTGCCGTTACAAATAACATTTCTATATTGCTTAATATTGGCCTACACAAAGACATATAGCCCCCATAGTAGGCCTATCGTTGGATGAGTTTCGGCTGGATGCATGGCTGGTTGAGACTGTATCTTATGGCCATTCACCATGCACTGTCCCACATTTCGCAGATGTATGCTTTAAGTAGCCTATTTAGAGGGGACTTCTATTCTCTAAACTACATAACTAACCCGTTATCGTGGCCTCCTAAATTATACTACAGTGCACACCTCTGAAGCTAGTCGTAGGGCACCAGCCTATTCATGAGCGCTGCGTCAGGTCAACGCAGTTGCCCATGCATGACGTTCAAGGGAGGATCCGAATTTAACTGCGTGCATTGTCATCATCGTCGTCGTCTTCGTCGTATTATGTATACGTTGCAATAATATGCAATTGAAATAGGGTTGAAATGTTCCTGATCACAGTTCACAGAAGTGCACATTGAAGCAGACATGCAATCATGCAAATTGGCTGATTATAATTATCATGTATACGATGTATTATAGGCTACCGTTGAGTCCAGTGTCTTGACCCTCTGTGAAATACGTAGACGCTGCCAGTTGCATCGGCTGACACTCCTGTTACCTCACCAAGAACGACGTCTCCGAGGCGAGGCCAGTCAGCAACAACTGTCATGGCTGCAAAAACAGACAGCAAATGCTTACAAATGATTGCCGGCGCTGAAAGGTAAGCGCTTAAAGCTCTTATAAGCGTTTCATCAATATACATACAAAGACAAACATTCAAGATTATTGTATATATGAGTCAACAATCGTATATGGCACAACACTATCAGCTTACAAAATAATAACCTTTGAGGAAGTAAACAGTAGGCATTTGATTTTCCATAATATAAGCTTACATCTCTAAAACAAGGCTGTAGCTACATAGTATAGAGTCTACATCTCTAAAACAAGGCTGTAGATAGGGGACTTCGATTAGTTTTATTACTTAAACGAATTAAACAGATAAAAAGTTTTGCTGATAATATTTCGAAAAGCTGAAAAATGAGTCCATGGTTGAATTACTTTACTGATCTGTCTTATGAATGAATCTTATGATGCATGTTACCACTGACTAACACAAAGGCGATTGCGACAACAGTCGGTGGCGTGAAGCGACAGCACACGCACTCATCCATCCGAAGACATTCATTAAGACTTATCTTGTCTCAGCAGGTTGGTCTTACAAGCTGCAACCTAATCGATCGTGATAAATTATTGTGCACTTAATGTTGCGTGAATTCATCGAACGCTCGACCTCATCTGCAGTCTCTCTCCTTGTCATCGGCACAAGTCATAAATCGAAGGATACGATTGAGTTAACACATTTCAACAGAGCAGCTGTGACAAGACAGTCATATAACATTTAATATATCAAAGTCAGACATATTATTCTTAACAGAACTCACCAGACCCTGACGTAACCCACAACGGTTTTCTCTCGGGATCACTGATGGCAGTTGTCGCTCCTCGTTGTTGAGTCCAATTTTTGTTTATTCGATGAAGCTCCTCATTGTTTTCCCCATCTGCTCCCGTCTTCCTCCGCATTCCCGCCGTCCCTACCCCCGTCGCTCCATCCTGGTAATCGTCGTACTGCAGTCTCCTCCGATTCTCTTCTGCTCCTCCTCCGCCGCCGTCTTCGTAGTTATCCTCCACCAATTGGCCAGCCGGTACTTCCGCAGCCACGTACCTTGATCCAGGTACCGCGGAATCGCGCGGGTAGTAGGATCCCGCGGTTTCCGGTCTTCCATCGACCACCGGATAGCGGTGCCGGTAGCGGCTCCTCTGACCTTCCACCTCATCCATGTAGTCCTGGACAGAACGGTCGTCTCCACCACCTCCTACTCCTACTCCTCCTACTCCTCCTCCCTCTGGAACGTATTCATAGACCACGTCTTCCGGTCCTCGAACGTTCGTGTAACCAATTTCCGGCTGACGAGCTTTTACCCAATCCACCGCAGAATCCTCCGACTTTGAATTCATCGCCGATTGAGGGTCGTACTTAGAATAAACGTATCGACTGTCATCATCGAAACCAGGTGACCCAGCGCCCTTGAAGCCACTCCCTGCACCACTCTTCATCCCACCACCACCACCACCACCACCGGCGCTGAAACCTCTCAGGGGTCGTTCCGCGTACCCTTCATTCTTTGAAGATATTCCTGGACTACCTGGAAGACGGTCTGAGTGCATGTGACCTCCAGCGCCCTCTCCACCGTTACCTTCTCCTATTCCATCGAGAGCGGGGTTTGCTGGAAGTGGAACGTCGGAATCAGATGGAATGGAATTCCGAACGAGGTCGGGAACGTTGTTTCCGGAACAGGAGTAGAATGATTTGCCCGTCGACGTTGCGTTCGTGTAATACATTACATAGAAATTACACATTTCGTCGTCATGCGTCGAACTGCAACAGAATCAGACAATTAACGTCTGACTATAGATATCTTCCTTCAGACACTTTGTTCGTCCATTATCTAACCGTTCTAACGGAGGAATAATTTCTATACTTAAAAGTTCTATAATTGTTCTGTGCTTATAGAAGTTCCGTGTTTTAATATTCTATATCTAGAAGTTCTGCATGCACTTGAAATTTCTATACCTAGATGTTCTATGCTCAATATAGGCTACATGTAGCCTATATGCTCAAAACCGATAAGTTGTTGGTAAACGGAATATAACATATTAAACTTGTCGTTTAGTTGAAAACGATCTGTTCTGCAAATATGTATAGGCTGTCATTATAATTATAAATCACGTTCGTTGTGCCAAAAGCTGGCTCCCGGAAAATTAGGAGCGGACAATTAGGAGCGGACAATTAGGAGCGGACAATTAGGAGCGGACAATTAGGAGCGGATAATTAGGATCGGCAAAGAATTATTCCCATAAATCGAACTTCCTTAGAAGGTGAAGTCCAACCTCTTGTTGAGCAATATTTTGCTTTCACATGTCCAAATTCCATTTAACCAACTCTCTATTTAAGCAACAATACTTTCCTCAATCCAAGTTCTACAGAGCGTTTATTTGCAAGAAATATTTTCATAAATCCAACTTCTGTTTGCGCAACAATATTTTCATCATCCAACTTCTCTTTGACCCAGAATTATATCCACCATTTCAACTACAATGTGTCCAGTGCGAATATTTAAATGAACCACATAAATCCTTGTCTTGCTTTATATTAGAAGAGGCGCAGCTGAATGTTTTTGCGTTTAAATGAGCTAGATGATGGATTTCTACGAGACATGATCGGTCAAAACTCATCGCCTGTCTCTGGGTTTGTGACAGAATGTCGTCTTATATTTCTTCTCTCCTTCATGAATAATAAATCAGGTCTCTGTTGCTTGAACTTACGCGAGGAATGAGACTTTTACACAGAATCGAACAGACATATAAAAAGGTAGAGAAGACAAAGAAAACCACACCCACACGAGAAAAATGTGCGCACAATTCGAGTAGAAAGAATCTGACGAGTATAATAGACACGTTGTATGTTATGCCTTACCGTTTGGCATGCAGGCAACAAGTAGACAGAAAGGCAAATAGACAGATAGACATACAAGCAATAGATAGACAGATACGCACACAGTAGGGTGGTCGTTAAAAATGAAAGTTGGAATTGAATGTTCTCCAAGGCGCCATTTGGTTCCATTCTCCTCAGAAACATCACACAAAAAGTTGTAAGAGAAAATATTAATATTTAGGACTAGCACAACGCCATCAAAGTTTTACCCTTATAATAGCAAGTCTTCTAATGCTCAAAAGTAGCTATATGGTTGTAATCAACCAGGAATCTTCAAACCAGGAATCAATTCAACTACTTGTAGTTAGTCCATACTTAAACATAATGATGATACTGTTATGGTAATCATAATCATCCATTTATATAGCGCCACTTCGAGAGAAATTCCTCAAAGGCAAGAAAACCTGTATAACACACCACATCACAGATAACATCTATCATATCTTATATCTTTACAAATACTACCTGTTTTACATTGTTGTCTTGATTGATAATAATAAAAGCTTATTTTTCTTAGACTGTAATCTAACAGTAATGGTATATAATAGGGATGAATATACAAGTTTTGTGGTTTCATCTGTGTCCTACGTAATTAATTTATTCTGCAAAATCACCAATATTCTTAATGAGGTCTGATTTCTCAGAAATATTTCTTTTTCTACCGTCATTGTTCGTGGGGTTACTGGGCACAAGGAAATGGTGTAATATTGAAAAGTAGAAACCCATTTTAGATGCGAATTTTTATCTCAAATTTAGGCTAATATGTTATCAACCTGAGGCATTATTACCCTATCTCACAATTCAAATTGCATTTGGTCTTTTCATGGGTTTGAGCTATGGTGTAGTTTTCACAATACACTTCCCTCAAAGTGAAATCTCTGGCATGTTGCCTAAAGAAGGTGTTCATCTGCCACCAAGAGTGTAGCAATGGGTGTTGTCCTGAGGGTGCTATACCGATACCTATAATTCTCTTGGATTGGTTGGTCGCCTGAGATGTCCTGATGGCCACTGTAATTTCAGCTGGATCCATTGCTGAGCATGATGTAGAGATTTTGAGTTGCTCATAGCTTACGTGTTTGACACCATCGCCTTTCATACTAATTTATAACTGGTAGTTAATTTGCGATAGCTAATAAAGGCAGTGCAATTTGTGTCCACTCTGGGCAGCACTTTCTGTGTCAATTGTTTGACTCTATGTTCATTCTTTCAACTCTAAAAGTATTCTTTTAATGGGATATATTGTATATTATGAAATAGACAACAATGTGAGTAGGTTTCACAAGTCACTCGATTATGATGCTCTCTTTAGAAGTTGTTTAAAAACTGCTCTTTGACTCCCATGTGGTAATAAATAATATCATAGATCTATAAAAATTATGATCTCAATAATTTCAACATCTATTTTAATTAATATGTTTTCAGCAACTCTTGATAAATTTTATATGTGATGCGCTGTGTCACTCTGCTCTGATTGCCACAATAAACGAAAATAGCATCAGTTTTTTTCTAGTTCAACTATTATTGAGGTGCTTGTCCGTGTTATATCAGAATTTGTGTTAAAGTTAAGCATGTAATAAAGAGCCTCTAGTGTAACAAAGGATTGCTGTAGATAGAAATCAGGCCTATCAAAAGAACGTAGCAATGTGTTGGCTTACTAGTATAGGTTTATGGTCATCGATCTCAGGGGCTCACGCGTCAAATACTACTGGGATGGTCAATTGTTCATAAAAATATATAATAAACCATTATCATCATTGTAGAAGTCAGGCATACTTACTTGTCAGTTGAACTTGAATAGGCGAATGTAGTTTTTCTATTAAAACTAGTCATAGGTCCAAAAATGTGACTAAATTATCCTTATACTCAAAAAGACGATGATATTTCGTATAATGCAAAACTTCAAACACGTTGTGCTAGTCCTAAATAATTTTCAATCGGGATAATTTTTGGGCTACATCAGTCTTTTACCAAGTGGCACCAAATGGTGGGTTGGAGAAATAATGAAACTGAAGTTGAAAATTTGCCATTACAGATACGACCACCCTAGCACACAGGCAGATATGGACGAGCATGCACGCAGGCACAAAGACATGCAAGCAGGCTTGCCGGTATACTGAGGAGTAGGCAGACAAACAGGTTATCAGACATACACCCATACACTGTCATACAGAGATAGGCGGACATAAAATAGGGCAGACGCAACAACACAAATACCGGAACACATGAGCTAGCCAATCACGAAGACAGAAACAGCCACAGATACAGGGAAGTGGATAGAGGATGAGACAATTAAGACGAGGCACGGACACGCAACCCCCCCACCAATTCCCATATTGGATTCGTTTTGTCCATCGTCGACATTTCTAATAAATTTGCGAAACGTCAGTTTTCCAATTCCATTGCACCGACCGACGACCGTCTTTCAAAAGCCCGCAAGCGTTCCATCAATATTCCGCCTTCAATGAAGTGTCTGTGACCCGGCAATAAATGCGCTTCATAAACGATATGCAATGAGTCGGATGTTAGATCAGATCATGCCTATAATTGTACTTACCCTATTCTCGTGCTCGTTGCTTTGTCGGTGGCGTCGTAGGTGCACCTCGCTACCTGGACAAAAGCAGGCAGCAAGACAGTTTCATTACTACGGTCAATTTATTTTATTTCAGAAGTTGGGTTACATGAATATAATTATGCAGAATGAGCAATTGAGCATTTCGTCGTTCGACAAGCAGTCCAAATGGTACAGCATGGTACTTGGAAGAGGTTTAGGGAAATGGACCAAATGGTTAACACTCTGCATGCACGAGGAGCTCACAGACGCGAAAAATGCTGCAAGGGACTGAAGAGGTGAAACCCTGGCCACCGACCAAAGTGAGTTCGACAAATGATCGTCATAGACTATACAATGTAGACACATACAATGTATACATATACAATGTAGGCATATACAGTGCATACATAATACACATACAATGTATAAATATACAATGTATACATATACAATGTATACATATACAATGTATAATGTATATACAATGTATACATATACTATTATACTATGCATACAATTATACAATGTATACATATACAATGTAGGCATATACAATGCATACATAATACATATACAATGTATAAATATACAATGTATACATATACAATGTATACATACACAATGTATACATATTATACAATGCGTACATATACAATGTAGGTTATATTCATACTCCACTGCAGTGAGCAGTGCACATCGTTGCAAGCGGTTGATGGAAACAACCAGAGATTTTCTGTTCTCCAGTTTCTTCGGTATTTTTTTTTAAAAATCGGATGCACATAACAATTTGTACCCGGTGTCTTGCCAGGTTGGGCTTGTGACGACGACGATGATGACAACGACAGCGATGACGACGACGACCAATGCTATGATGACATCATGACAGCCATGATTACGGCGACGATTACTGATGCTTATGACAATTTCGATGATGATGTCGACGAAAATATAGATTGTGGCGATGATGATGATTATGATTATGATAATGATTATTATGATGATTATGATGAGGTTGATGATTACGACGACGTTTGTGCATCGTGGATAGTGAAAAATTAGAGGCATTTGCGCATACACTGCGAGATAGACAGCGCTGCAGAAGACTCATCGGTTCTATTATGACTCAAGAATTTACTTTGGCCTATATGGTGCTGGACTAATTGGACTAATAGACTAGGTGGACTAATGGACAAATTGACTAGGTAGACTAACTCTAGCACTGGTTAAGTCGACCTACCAGAACGTCAGATTTCTTGATTTCAACAGAGTTTTCCACAGGATAAAATGCCTGAAAAAGAATTGAAATTGTTTTCAACATCCAACAACCAGGACTATCATTACAATGCTCGAAAAGAGGAAGCTTAGATACCAGTGTATTCTATATGCGTAGGCCTACATTTAATCATTCTTGCATGCATACATACATGCATGCATGCATGCATGCATGCATACTTAATAGCATGTATATTATGCGCACAAAGCGCGCGCACACAAACACACCCACACACACAAACACACAATCTAGACATTTGGTTCTTTCGTGCGAAATGTGCATATACATTCTCCATACGCAGAAAAATAAAATCTTGCGATGATTATATCGGTCGTAGAATTAACGTGCAACCAGTAGGCCCTAAAGAGATTTCCCGATATAATTATAATTATTATATACATTATATATATATACAATGTAGACCTACATAATTATAAAAGTCTATATAGATCTATATTCATATGAAGAGAGATATTTTGAACGAAGGAAGAAATAAGAAGCGAATCAGACAGTGTCATAAATGCTTCCTTATAAGTAGGTCTAATGCGATGATTTCAGCAGAAATAGCTTTTCTCGTTCTTCTCGTGTAATGCGTCACTGATATGGTTTAAGCAGCAAGCAGATAATGGAACATTACGGTAATTGGTTTGCAGATGACATTTTATGTTAGTTAACATCTCGCTGTCGGGTGCTCACCTGTGGCCAGTGTGGATTACCTTTGCCAATCATATTCCAGGTACCATTTCGCACCTGGTATCCGCTAATGACTCGACCTGTGGTCATGTAACATCAAAGCAAATGCCGTCGTAAGACTTCTATGCATCACTTCGTTTAATTAATTTTCGGTTAGGCATATTATGATATTCTGCAAATGCATTGGTATAGAGGTCTTTAGTAAACAAACAAGAGAATATATCACCGGTTGGTGAATATGAGGCTTTATTGTACAAAACATTAACCATTCGTGCATTCGTTATTTCGTATATTTATATAGCGCCTCTTCAACCATTCGCCCACTGGCTGTAAAACTCAGTGAAGTTTCGCAATTAAATAAATAATATGACCAAAAGTTGTGATATTCAATGATAGGTCCCTATTCATCAATTATTTCTGGATGCTGCAGACAAATGTCAGAACTGCAAGCATAGCACTTCAATTAATCGTTAATTTTCGTAGCCTCAGTTAAAACTGGATTGCAAGTTAGATCAATGATAGTTGCCATAGAATGAATCAATGTTGGACCAGCTATAATTATATTATTATATGTATATTATTATATAGGCTACTGCACTTCTTGTCGAGAGGTCACTTACAATGCATTGAAGTTGCATCAGTCGAGTCGCATAGAGACCAAAGCATCTGCAGGACTATGCCATAATACATCTATTGTACTACCAGAATGATGTCACTGTGTCAGCTAATAATTTCAGACGTGCATTCTAGTCCGAATGTGGCTTGATAGAAATCTCCATTTCAAATGATTGCTTTACTTTACAAATCATAATGAGGAATCGATCGATGACTAGGCCTATGATATATAGATTTGATAGAACAGTTGAGATCTGCAGTGTTCTTGTGTGGTAGGTTATAGACTAAATCTAAATGCCTTGCATGTGCGTTATATAAATGCACAAATATTCGTACATATGTGTAGGCCTATAGCTTACATTGCAAATTTATATAAGCCTACACATATTATATATGAGCACAAAGACACTTACATAATTACGACTAAATTATTCATAAGCTCATATGAAGCAGGTGGACGTACCAAGTTCGTGTGCGTGAACTCTGAACCCAAATGGATGAAGCTCCGAATCGTCATCAAAGATACAACTGACGTCACCATACGTCTCTAGAGAACAACATCCTTTGTTAGACTACATAACATTAATTGTCTAGTCTTAGTGTATATTTATATACCGCATTCTGTTGCAATGGAAGGGCTTCTGAAACGCAAAGGGTTAATTATGAATTGGACTTAGCATAATGTTTCGGCTATGACACAACATCGCTTCGGCAAAACAACCTTTCGCACAGGCTTCATAGTTAGTTAACTGGCAGTTAGTTAAGTCAATAGTTAAGTCATTAGTTAAGTCATTAGTTAAGTCACTAGTTAAGTCATTAGTTAAGTCATCAGTTAAGTCATTAGTTAAGTCTTTAGTTAAGTCTGTAGTTAAGTCATTAGTTAAGTCATTAGTTAAGTCATCAGTTAAGAGTTGTTTTTCCTCGTAGCAGGCCTACTCTATTTGTCGATTGCTTAATAATAATTTGTTCTCTCTCCCTAATAATCTTTATATTCCTACAATTGAATGTGCTGTCATGTTTAAAAAAATAATTTACATGAATAATGGATGGCCCTATTAGCGGGATTGTCCATCCCTTCTGGGTCTCCATTTCTTCACCAAATTATGTTAAAGTATTATTCAATGCCATAATTGTATCATGTTTGTTTGTTGTTTTGGTTGAGGAAAAATAGAATAAATAAATAAATAATTAATGAAATGCCAATTTGAGAAGATCAACTGCGAAATTCGATCGAATCCAATAGACCAGTGGTTCCCAACCTTTTTTGACCTGAGGGCCACTTTTTCTAAGTTGGAGGACACGAGGGCCACTGTTTCTTAGTTGAAGGACAGTAGGGGGCCACAAGGTTAAAATTGTATTAACTAAAAGCATATAAAATTGTTATAATTGATTCAAAATATAATGTTTGATGTTATTTATCGACGTTAGAATAAAATAATTTGTAATAGAAAATAATAATGTGTTCTATCCTGTCCAAATTGTTAATTTTTCATATATTTTTGATAATTCTTTGAGAGATGAGGGCTATTTTCTTAGACCCGGCGGGCCATTTTCTGAGGCCTGGCGGGCCACTTTTGGCCCGCGGGCCACGGGTTGGGAACCGCTGCAATAGACCATGCATGCCAAAAAATTATTCGATTGCTATGCGATCTCCCAGCACCTACAGCTTCGACCAGTGTTTGGGTAATTTATTATTTATTGCTTTGACAGTTAAGGTTAGAGGTTACCGTGTGACGTAATTGAACGCGACGACTGCGGTGAGTGCTTGAGTAAGGTCAACATATTTTTATTGACGATATATTAATTAATCCTAGCAAAGAACATCAATAATAAATGAAGCAGTTTCGAAAGCAGTGGAAGCGCTAGATCAGGGCAAACCAGGGCCAACGTCCTGCATGGTAAAAAAAAGCTTTGCCATGGTCGTTGCCCTGCCACAAGACTTCCAGAATCCTTGCCCTGCCAAGAAATTATCATTTAGGCATGAATCAAATCCTGCACTGTCTACCGGCATGACTGCCCAGTGCCCTGGCATTGTTGTGATAACAAAAAACATCTGCAGGTTTAGACAAATAAGCATCTAAGATTCATCAGCAGCTGTTGAATTTATAAGTAACCGATGCAAGGCTCGTGTGAAAAGAGTTTTCGGTCGACCCAACACTAATGAACGATTGATTGATGCGACGATTTTTTGTATGTTGCTCATGAATATTCATGTAAAGTTGAAGGAAACTTACTTTTGGAATGTGCTGGAATGGAGAGAGAATTGACGAGCAGGATGAAGATGCCGGCCATGAATTTCGGTCTGGAATAAATTGCAAATAACTATTCTGACCATCAATGATAAAGATGCACACGTATGCTATGCCAGGTATGCATATAACCTTCGAATGGTACCGTAATTGCGCTCTATAAATATTCAAGTTCCATAATTATAATTATTACTAAATGATTTATCTTGAAGTGGTGTGATGAGTTTTGATGCGACTAGGACTTAAACGAATTATCAGGAAGACTTTTAAGTCAGTTTAGAATCCGCATAGGCCTATTAGTCTGTAGACCTACCTTATATAATCATTATGGTCTATACTCTATAGGTGTCATTATGATTAATGGACACCATGGTGGCGATGGTAGACTACATCAGGTACGATAACCCATAGCAAAAACCTGGCTCAGTAAAAAAAATCGATTTATTTAACATACCGTACCGGCGTCATATAATAAACTGGACGAGACAAATGTCAAATAGCCTACAAGAGACGATTCATTGAGTTGATGATGAGTTCCTCTAAAGTCTTGACGATTTTCAGCTGTGGTATTCCATTTAAGCTTAAGTTCGTCTTTGACTTTGATTTAACCTGAAGCGACTATCAAATGGTGCCAAGTAGGCCTATATTGCGAAAAGTGCGCTATAGAAATCATCAGTCACCAACAGACTGGCTGATTTATGTCTGAAACTCTGTAATCGTCAAACAAACTGATTCGTATCAATGAGTCAGTCATCGTAATGTTATTCAATGTATTTGGTTGAATGGTGCTGCAATGCCTTACTTTTTCTTCGTTACTGTCAGGCGAAGTCCAGAATGGTCTGCAACCTGGTTATCTGCAACACAACGACTCAAGTTCACTCAACAGTCTTTATGCTACAATCCCAATCATATGCTCGATTCATATTACTGCAAAGCATGCAACTATGCGCTACTGAGCATCATCCTCATCACAAAAGTGGCTCACAGTTTTACAAGTTGGTCGCCACAATTACGACGATTACGAAGTTGTACGACTTAACAATTTCTAAGATATATTAAAAACAGAAGTCAGGTAAATAGATTTTGCCCAAATTCATTAGTAAAACACTATGGACGGATCTCATGATTTCCGTTTCTTAACCATTTGATACGTCAGTGTAGAGACATTTAACTCTCTTCGGTGTCTGTGACATTCAGAGTGCATCACAGAAGCGTCGTCCATTCCACCAGCTGAATCTATGGCAACGCACACTGCATGGTTAACAACAGAGATGCATGTGATAACTTCCCCCATAGTCGTTGCAGCTGTTGTAGTATAGCTTCTGTATTATACTGTACATATTCGGCGACAAAAACCTGAGTGGTGGGAGCCAAATTATCAACAGATGTTTAGTGAAAACAAAAATCTGTGGGGGCACATAATTTGTTCAGTTTTTGTTCCAATTGCATGCAGACAGGTGAATAGCTTATAGAAAAATATCTATAGATATGGCGGATGGTGCTTGGGTCCAGGAAAACAAGAAAGATAAGATAGAAGAAAACAAGAAAGACAAGATGGACGACCTGTTTGTGTTGTCAGTATTTCGCCAACAGCTCTAAGAAAAACCAAGGTTGCATCTCAAGGACGACTTCGGTTGATTTAAAAAACTCCATTATACGTCCTGCAGCTCGATTATCAGCGTTGTTTGTCCTTGCCTTATCACGCTATTATGTGTATATTAAGTCGCTACACTCTCCCATCCATAATGTAAGCACTGCCATCATGGGAAGATCCGTAATGAAAACCAACCCCAGTGCTTAGATCTTACATACAATGTATGGCACGCAGCAGTATGCGTGACATGATGGTATCCTTCACCCGCCTCATTACTTTCACGAATTAGAGCCAACGCAAATAGGTCAGCATAGTAATACATCGGTCTACTTAATAGAGTACTTAAAAGAGAGTACTTAATAGAGAGAGAGTACTTAATATATAGAGTACTTAATAGAGAGAGTGCTTAATAGGCCTATTTAGCAATCTTTTCAGTTCACATCTCAGCTTCTTAGTTTCGGCTTTTAAACATGATTGGTCAATCTTCACCATCTTATAGTTCCCACCAACAGAGTAGAATCAGTTGGCCCAGGGTGAGAATTGCCGGAAGGTTGGTGACTTCAACCCCCAGTCTTTCTTAGAGCCCTATAGTAAAGTCTGTTTTTCACACCCCATTTCCAAGGGGATCATAGTCCAACCCCCATTCCAGT
>OX457036.1:75212767-75335267 GCA_949752735.1 Lumbricus terrestris | reverse complement strand
TCGAAGGCTTCGAGTTTGTAAGACTTCGTCATATATCGTGTAGGCCTATATATCGTGTATATATCGTGTATATATCGTGTATATATCGTGTATATATCGTGTATATATCGTGTATATATCGTGTATATATCGTGTATATGTCTATCTGTGTCGCATCTATTATACAGGAATTGTAGAACGACCAAAGATTGCAAATTAATGATGCAGCTAATAATTATGTCATGTAGTTTGCTAATAAGACGGCTTCTAAGTAGTTGCGCTAATGAATGATTCAGCCTGATAATAGCATTATACTGCATGTAAAGATGCGTTGCAGTTGTTGTTGTTTGTGATGGTGATGGCGTCGGTATTGATGTCGTTGTTCATGGTGCAGTTGGTGTTGGTGGCGATGATGATGATGATGATGATGATGATGATGACGACGACGACGACGACGACGACAGCGACGACGATGATGATGATGATGATGATTATGATGATGATGATGTCAACGAAGATGAACACAACGATATGGTGATGGTTGTGCTAACTGCTGAGTAGCAAGATCATCATCAGCAGTAGCCAAAGCATCTTACCAGACGGAAGCAGTCGTCGTTTCCGGTTCTTCGCATCCAAACAGCAGCATGTGATGAGCCGGAGAAGCGTCAGCCAACGCCTCCAGCTGTGCTACAATTGCCAGATGCATGTCGCACTAAACAGAAGTCTGCTGTAGTATCATTATATCAATGGTCTGTGTTCGGTCGTTTAAACATTGTACACTTCCAGATGATCATTGTCTATGACTCGCACTTTTTACACGTACAAATATAATAACATAGACTATAATCACACGAAGAGAGATCTTCGGAAGGTCTGGGTTTTGTTGTTGTTGTTACGCACTAACTCTTGTTTGAAAACCGAAACGATTGTTCACACTGCAATAACGCCTGGTATCAATGCAAGGCGTGCGTGAAGGTTTATTGATTTGGCCATGATAAATTCTCAAAAGCAACCGTCAGCAACAGCGACTGTAATTCATCGTTCACGTTCCGTGTGCTGGAATATTGTATGCGGCAATTTTTGACGGAACTGCATGTGCGGCTGTCCATGTACATTATTTATTAAAAGGTCTGAAAGCAGAGCAAAACCTGCGCTATATAATTACTCAAAGACGGACCAGACTGAAGCGAATGATGGAAGTGTCATAATAATTTATTATATGCTGACGGCCTGCGTGAGACCAAGTGGCCGGGGCGGATCCCAATCCGGCCATGGCACCCCCATTCAGAAACGTGCACAGGACGTGCCACCCCCTCCCATTAGTAGGCTTCAACAAACTTTCATTCAATTCAGCGGGAAAAGGTGATAAAGAAAAAGCATCATAGTACGACTAAAAAAGGGTCATCAACTATTTTAACGTTGACTTGGAATCGACCAAATGACTAAAAAAGGTAATCAGATTTTTCGGCTGAAGATCATTTTTCCCACCCAAGGCCAAAAATCATGCCCCCTTTGAAAATTTCTGTATCCCCCCTGCAAGTGGCATATATATTTATGCATATATATATATATATATATATAATTTATATATGCAGATACCATCTCTCATTTGCATAGACTGTTGTCACATTATATAGATACCATCTCCTATGCGCAGAGACCATAATTATATCGTCGACTAATAATTATGCCTACATGAAGTGGTTGCATTGGTGTTGAGTAAATACGGAATCCAAGGGGATTAAGACTTTGGTGGGGAATCACCCATTAGCTAATAGGGAAGCCGCATGTAACATGCATATGTCACAGAGCAGCCATTCGACAGCCGGGTTAGCCTTATAAATGCATGTAGGTATACGCCAGCTCTTAAGTGCTGTAATACGCCGAGCAAATTTCTGTCCAGGGTAACGGCCACTGTTGTCATAGACCCTGGTCAAATCGGATCCATCCATCTTACAAGGCTAAATTTTTATGTCTAGTTGGCAATGCTGTAGTGCTAAAATTATTGTATAATAGGATTCATAATGTTCTATGGACAGGACAAAAGTTATTCATCAGGGAAAAAGCGTTTTGTTGACAACATTCCAGCGTTCATTTTAGTAAATAAAACCATCGGTATACGCTCGTCGCCTTGCAGCCGGAGGGTTGCAGGTTCGAATCCACCTCACGCCGCCTCGTAGGGACCTTGGGCAAGTCCTTCACTCGCAATATTGCTCAGCGCTTCAGCGTGAAACTCCGGTTCAGTGTTCGCGCTGTAGTCGGGAGCGCTTCTGAGTAGCAATCTTGAAGGGGCGCTATTACAAGTGCACATACTGTACATACTGAATGGTGACGGTAACTTGACCAATGACCGTATACTTATGCTTACTTGTTTCAAAGAGTACCACACTAAAATATAGAAAAAATTTCCGAACAGTGACAAGGACTCTCATTATGGACATTTCAGTTATTTGCTCTGGACGTAATATTACCGAGACGGGAAAGAATTAGCAAGAAATAGAAATCGATTCCTTTTATATAGGAAGGAAACTTGCAGATATAAAGTCTTTGTATACGCTGTTTCTTGTTGCAAATGAGATTCGCAATAAGAAACATGGCAAATATATGTCTTGAGCAATGACTGTGAGTCTCATCGTGATCACTTTCATTTATTTATTGTGGAATAGAAGTAAAAAAACAAACAGAAAAAATAGCCTAATTGTCAGAATGAAGATTATTGAGCCACTAAACACACAAACACAAAATTGTGTTTGCCGCTAAACTTGCTAATGTATGATAAATAAATAAACTGACAAATTTATAAAGCGCTACTCTAAATCTAAATATAGAGCAACAGAGCGTTGCGTCTTGCCACTTGTCAGAGGTAGTCAAGGTCCGATCTTGGATGGATAAAGATGGGAATTCTACAAGAGGCGAGTTGGAAACATGTGTATTGATATCATATGTAAGAGCTTGAAGTTGATAAAGGTCAGGGCTTTTAAAAGAAATTTGTAGAACTGCACAGCCAGGATGTTTTTTTCTAATTCGGATTTTTTGGCGCAACTGTCTGCTCGTCTCAGAAAACTTTCCCCCGAAAATGTCGCAAGTCGCCGACGAAAAACTCTGATGACCGATGACATTTTTTGTCATTTGCTTGAAATTTTCTAAGTTTTTCCACACAACTATCCCAAGTCGGCGACGGAAAAACTGATGACCTTTTATAGTCATTTACTCAGAAATTGCTTTTCCCCGCCTTCCTGCTTATTTTTTCACTGCACAGTTCCTTCGCTCTTCCATCGTGAACCTTCTGCAAATACCCTTTTGTAATGATCTTCACTGCAAAGACCTGCTTTTACAACTACACAAATTCATATACAACGGCACATTTTGTGTAGAACTGCACGTTAAAAAAAAGCCCTGATAAAGGTGGTATAGCGTTAGAAGGCCTATTGGTTGGGAGATGGAATGTCTCCGAGATAAAAGGGTGAGTCCATTACTGGACCATTAGCCATCTGTAAGTGAGGACCAAGGAAAGAAAGAAAATAAGTAACTAAGAAATAGAAATATGCAATGCAAGAAACAAAGGGAAAGACAAGCTGACAAGACAATGTGCATGACTTTCGCAAGGAACTTACTGATGTAGCTGTCGGTAGTCGGAGTTTTCCATGCGCTGCAAACATATTCGTCTTCCTGTTAGAGCAACAACAAAAAGCTATATAGGCCTACCTATAAAAGCAGAGGAAATCAGATTCTATATTTGATGCGAACTTGAAATCACATAGGTCAATTCCATTGCAACTAAAGGTCTAAAATAGCCTAACATAGTCTGAATGTAATAATCATATGCACAAACTCGCCGGTGTCACGAAATAGAGTATCCCCCGTATTAATCGTATCCCCCCAAATGAAGAAAAGTCGATAAAGTCACTTCCGCGTGTTTTTTTGAAAATTAATTTTCATCTGCTTTGTTTTGAACAATGACACTAACAGGTATGTTTATTCCTACTAGATAATTTTATTTGCTTTGGTTTTAGAGCACTAAAAACTTTTAAAACACTTAAAAACACTCAGAGTCACTAAATAAATTCGAATTGCCTTTCTCTGAACATTGCTTAGGACACTTAAAACAATTAGAGTCACTTCAAATTTTGATTAGAGCACAATTTTTTCAATTATACGCATTTTTCAAAAAATGGGATAGACTGGTTCATCTCCCCGGATAGTCTAGACCGGTTAATTCCATCCGGAGGGATAGATTAATTCATCCCCCGGATAGCTTTCAGAGGGATACTTCGTTTCGTGTCACCGGCTCTAGATAAAAGACGTGACGTGCAATTTCTTTACAATTATTTTACGCCGAAAGTAATGTAATAACCCGTTTTATCGCACGTCGGGGTTATCGAAAGCCCTATATTGCGCGAGTTGCTTCAGTGGACTCGTGATGTTTGACTCTTAGAAAACAATTTCGAATCAAAGCCAGGAGGAGGTCATTAATGTCCATTTATTCTGCTATGAACGTTCAATAAAGCGCCTGGTCTGACAGCGAGTCACAAGGACTTGCCCCTCTCGGTTATTTGTTTGATATATAGCAGTAGGAGGAGGAGGAGGACGAGGAGGAGGAGGAGGAGTAGGGGAAAGGAATGAGAGCCTGATGAAAGAACCGCTTGATTGATAGCACCTGCAGATTGGTATTTCGTGCTTTGGCAAATGCGTCGTATACGCTATGGGCCATAATCGCCATTTGTCCGCACACGCTGGCGTGAGCAACGTGCCCGAATAGTTCACGCAGGAGTCAAATGAAAATTGCAATGCAATGATATTATTTGCCCACCGCGTACGTGTTATTATCTGCAGCGGAGAGCGCGATGGGAATTCTTCACCTGTAATTCACCCACGTAATTATTATTCATTCGTGCCTAAATTGATGGCAGTGCATGGGCAAAAACTGATGGGAAGGCCACAGAAGGCCGACCGGACACACGGAGTCTGAGTATAGACTTAAAGTCTCATCTCGTGTGTAGGCTACGTGATGAAAGTCTGTATTCTCTGAGCAGCTGATTGCCAGCTTATGCTGTGATGTGGGCTGATTATGCTGCCCATTCCCAATGTCATCTCATTGTCCTTTCCATTATTGTCTACTTTAGTGTGGTCAATCTGCCTGTCTGGCAGTCTGTACATGCGCATGTCCGTTAGTCCGTCCGTCCGTCTGTCTGTCTGTCTGTCTGTCAAGCCATTGATCGGTATTCTGTATGCTACACATAAGCGCATAATATTATATGCGAGTCGCTCAAAAAAAACACTAGGCCTATATAAATCCTCAAAATTACATCCATTCATCCATCTATTTATCCATCCATATTCATCCATTTTATCCATGCATCCACGCACGCGCTTACTTTCTTACACGCATGCATATGTATGTCTAAAATATTCGCGCATGTATAAAGGAAGATATGCGCTATATAAATACACGTATATATATGTAAGGACATTGTAAGGTGGCATGACCCAGACTACATAGCAATAAAGCACAATACGAACTGTTATAATAGCTCAGTCGATACGAACCCACGCTGGAAGCAGGAAGCACCATGCAATGTATGCATGCCTTGCGGTGTTTTGATACTTGTGCACAATTGTGCGAATGGCTCCACAGAGATGCATATAAATTCGAGTCTCTGGCTGCACGGCCTATATAGCCTACATGTATTGTGCTGGGCTGGATTTGTTTTCCATGCATGCATGGTCGCAATTAATCTTTTACGACCAGCGTATACAGACGAAGGGTTTGGAACTGCTTCGCTGCTGCCGACACCCCCTCCCCCCGCCACAGACCACAGCAGGTCCGGCTACAACAGGACGATGATCCAGTAATATAACAAGGACTATGCATTGCAGTCTCCATACAAGAGCGTCTCTGACATCACAACCTACGTCACAGCGATGTCGTTAATGCAACCGTCGACGTATAAAGTTGTCAGTCATAAACTGACGTCATATTTCTATTCTCAATATTATTGGCTTCGGAATAGGACTCGACATCTGAGTAGGACTGCTGTAACGTTTGTTTGTTTGTATGTGCACTTGTTATAGATGGAGGGCGACGAACAAAAGTCGAGCATCTATCCACAATTGTAGTCGGGAGCGCCTCTGAGTAGATATCCTGTAGGGGTGCTACAGCAAGTGCCCATACATATATGTATACGTCTGGCTATGCAAGGAAAACTTGGGCAGTTTCATGAAACTTAACTGACACAATTTAACTTTGTGTAAGCCCACACATGTACTTCAGCTTATTAGTCGCGGATCATCGGTCTGGGCGGCATTTTCACTAATCGCAAGCGATTTACAAAACTCATTGTTGGCAGAATAATACGATGCATAAGCCTATGTCCTTTTGTCACAGGGGCGCAGTGAGAAAAATGTGGGGTTCTCCAGTGTACATGATCAAAAAATGCACAGAATCAGCTTCTGGTCTATATGAAGCATTCGGGAATAATTCATTTTGGGGGGTTTTAGTGAACCTGTGAACCCTGAAATATACGTCTCTGTCCCTTCCAACCACTGGATCTATGGCTGCGTTTCTTCCAGTTCAATCTGCAAGACGACTTCTGATCACATTTCAAACTGCGCTGCGAAATACGTCTAGAACTCTAGATCAGCGTTTCCCAAACTTTTTGGGCCACGGAACCCTTTGCGCCCTAATATTTTCTGACGGAACCCCAATCTCAACTAAACGCATCGAATCATGCGGGACGCACGGGAAGCAAAGGTTAGGCCTACTAATAATTGTATGCATACGTGCCTATTATAGACTCACTAACATGGGCGTCCGCAGCGGGGCGCAAGGGGGCGCACTTGCGCCCCTCTGGATTTTTCGCATAATTGCAGATAAATGTTGATTATTTGGTTTTGATTGTTACAAAGCGACAATGAATGTCTATGGGAGCCAGCGTCGAAGGTGGAGCGATCTGTTGCTTTCGACAACCTATTTAACATCTGTGACAATTATTTGCAAGTTTGCGCCTCCCTAGAAAAATTCCTGCGGACGCCCATGCTCACTAAATTACGGAAAGTCTATTTTTCTTCCAATATCATGAAAGATTAAATTGCACTATTTGAAAAACCACGATTTGTGGATCTTACTGAGAGTAATCTTATGCCCTAGGCCTACATGAGGTTAGAATGTGAAGGTTCATTGGAATTCTGCTTCATTCGTGATAGGTCAATTAGAAGTTCGTATAGTCTCCGTTAGAAGAGTTGACTGCTTTTCACCTTCATTGAGAGGTTTCGTATTCTCTTATCGCAATTCATGAAAAGGAACCATTTAACCAAGTTCACTTTCAGGTCGTGAAAATGATTTGCAATTTCTGAATTTTCACACAAACAAATTAAAATCACTAGCCTATTTGCTGCTACTGCTACAAGATTAGACTTGGTGATTCTTTTTAAACTTGCTTTTTACGGTGCTCAGGAGGCTAGTTTCGTCGAGATAACGATAACAAAGATGACGTACTGCATCTCTGTTCAGACTAAGGCCTATAATGAAGCTCTGACCCAGGTTACGTTCAGCAGTGTTGTCTAAGCTTGTACAAACTGCATACCAGGTTAATTATTGAATTGCTAATAATCACTGAAAGGTCGGGTGAGAACAAAACACAAAAGACGACTGACGCTAGTTTCAGACTTAAAATGTATTTTCAAAAGCTGCTTGAAATGTTGTATTGCAGCAAAATTTCTCACAAATTTTTTTTTTCTCAACTTCTCGCGGAACCCTTGGGCTCGCCCCGCGGAACCCTTGGGTTCCGCGGAACCCACTTTGGGAAACGCTGCTCTAGATAAACACTGCAGTAATAGAGCGTGCCATGGAATAACGAGAACGGCATCGAGCACCTACGGGCATTGATCCCTCGGTTGTTGATGATGATGATGAATAGAGCGTAGCCTATACGCTTAACTTCATTTAATATTCTTCTTCTCGTGTGTAGGCCAAATATAGCCTAATAATTAAGTAAGCAAGGGACAGTGATTCGCATTTATTGATCATTAATGCCAACGTTGCAACAATCCGTCCTGATAACTCTACTTAGTTGTTGTTCAAATTGATGTTATTTGTTTGCATGGTAGCTGCATGGTAACTTAGAAAGAAACATGCAGCACTGACTCATTTTTATTCATTACGACATCCGATGCGTAGAAAACACGAAAAGTCATCAGAGTCGGACTCAGACGTATGGTAAACAACTAAACATCCATCCTACTTATTTACACGCGGAGTCATTCCAACTCATTGCTATCCAAGGCCTATAAATTAAATTGAAATGAGACGTTCCTGTAGACTTTTGTGTGTAGTATATATATATATCCTATGTAATATAAGCCGAACTGTTCTGAGAGTGACTGCCCTTTACCTAAATGTAAAAGACAGATGAAAATGCGAAAGGTCGCGAGTTATTTGCTATTTGCAAGTCTCAACGTGATTATCTTATAATTGAGCTACTGATTGCGACTGCATTAGGGCTTCGAAGAACTGTTATCTTATATGTAGGCCTATATTCGAGGAATTGGTTTCCAAGTAGGCCTAATGAAAAAGGTCCATGTGACCTTATACATGCCTACAATGGCGACAAGACGTAAAGCAGAATAGGGAAGAATTGCCTCAAGTTCTCGACGCTTTTCACGTATGTGTGTAGGTTTGTGTGTTTGCTTGTTTTTGTGCCGCTGTATGTTATGTTTCTTTAAAGGCCTATATGGACGTAAAGAAGAGTCGAGGGAAAAGCTCTTATTGATGGTACATTGTGTACGTGACATCCGCAATTACTGCTGTCTGACAGGGGGCTGTCTCCGTTGATCCCCAGAGTCCCAAAGTTCACGCCAACGATGTTGCTAGACCGCAAAGCAGACCGAGTCCGAATAGAGGAAGGAGGATGAGAGACTGAGTGAACTCACATAAGAAACGTTAGACCAGTTGTTGCCAAATAAGGAGCCACGATGGAGAAGCTGTGCCCCAAGAGCATATGTGTTTGCGACAGGCATACAATGCGCTCCCAAAGAAATCACGCCTGATCTTCGTTCATCCATTTTAAGATCCGGTCGGACCAGTCCCATTCATGTAGCGAGTGGATAAATAGACGTTTCCAAACTCAGAGGACATTCTAAACATATCTTTGTGAAAGCAGAATCTAACGGTGTATACCCCCAAAGGTGCATGCGCTCGCGAAACAGGTTTGCTGACTTGCTTCATCGTTGGCACGATTCATATACTGCATGGACGGTGAAGTATACGGAGCTGTTCAGCGAAGTTGTTAGAAGCTCAAGAAAGACACTTTAAACAGGTTTTCAAGTAGCAAAGACTGTGATAATTAAAAAAGATTCTTATCTTATCTCATGCAGGATTACTTAGGCCTATGCTATGAGTTGAATTCTATGACAATGTAGGTGTCACCCATAATTTTATGGAAATGGAAAGACGCACACCTATAGGTGACGGTGGGAGGGCGTGCCGCTTCAACATTATAGTTATAAACCCACATGTGCAAATTGGGTGGAAAGGCGGAGAAACTTCGCTTCAGTTTCCTATTTGTGTTCCCGGTGCTTCTTCATTCGTCGCTAAATTGGACAGACAAACGTTGCACTGCGACATTCTAACGAATGCAAATATAGGTCTATACAATTATCGGTATACATCATACATAAAATATTAAATATGCTACATAGGCTACACAATATGCAGCGCTGTGTCGTTACAACTGGCAAAGCACGCACGACATGCAGGGCTTTTTTAACGTGCAGTTCTACACAAAATGTGCAGTTGTAAATGAATTTGTGCAGTTGTAAGAGCAGTTAGGCCTATGTGCAGCGAAAATCATTACAAAAAGTAATTGCAGACGGTTCACGACGGAAGAGCGAAGGACCTGTGCAGTGAGAAAATAAGCAGGAAGGCGGGGGAAAGCAATTTCCAAGTAAATGACTAAAAAAGGTCAGCTCCGTCGCCGACTTGGGATATTTGTGGGGAAAACTTAGAAAATTTCAAGCAAATGACAAAAAAGGTCATCGGTCATCAGAGTTTTTCGTCGGCGACTTGCGGCAATTTTTGGGGAAAAATTTTCTGAGACGACCAGACAGTTTCGCCAAAAAATCCGCACTATAGAAAAACTTCCTGGTTGTGCAGTTCTGCAAATTTCTTTTAAAAAGCCCTGACGCACGCACATGATATCTATAGTAAGCTTAGACAAATAGTGTTAGTAGGCTACATATAGTACATATAGTGCCTAGTGTTATAATATATAGGCCATATATATAATTTATTATATATATAATATACAATACGTATATTGACACTATATAGTGTATCGTACAATATACAATATATATATATGCATTGATTTGCTATATACCACCATCATCGGAGCCTCGGAGGCATGAGGGCATGAGATGGATAGGCCTAAGCCTCATCCAATAAGGGCATGCATAATACATGTATAATAATGTGTGTAAAGGCCTATATACACAGTGCAACAAAATACATATAAGCCTATATAATATAGGGTGACACGAAAGTTCGTTCACCGTTTTCAAAATGCGTTATCTCAGTAACGGCTTCATATTTCTCTATAATATTTTGGCAGTGTATACATCAGTCAAATGAAAGATACTGGTACAAATTTGATTATGATCCGGTCCGTTTTAGCCATTATTTACAAGAAAATGTAAAGAAGACCAGTTTTTGCGAAAAAACCTGCGATCATCAAATTTGCACAATAAAGAAAATGTGTATACGCTTAGCCTCGTATACAAGCGTGACAAGACACTGTTTTTACCTATATAGGACATACACAGACATAGGCTATTCGTATAGCGTACAGTGTCTCCTTTCTCCTTAATGAAAGCACTGACTCTATCCGGCATAGGTAGAGTACGTTCCACCTGCTCTACAGATGAATTTAGTCCGTCTGTGATGGTTTGGGGTGGGATGACTGCCAGCTAGCGGTTTCACTAAACTTCAATTTGTGCCAAATGGTACCAGATTGAACTCACAGTACTGCGTAGCCTACATCACCAACATTCTCGAGCAAATCGTGAGGCCAGCGTTCGAGAGAGAAAATGACAACGGCAGTGTCATGCAACGAAAGTTATTTGTTGACAATGACCTAGAAGTATATCAGCAGGATGGCGCACGCTGTCATACATCAGCTGCAGTGGCGGCGCTACGGCAGGTCGCGGCAGGTCATTTGACCTGCCTAGTTTGCTCCCGACCTGCCTAATGACCTGCCAAAAACTTTGAAATTTTTAATATTTTCTTTACATTTTTTTAAGAGTCTGAAATGAAAAATCAAAATTTTCATCGCCCACAAGTTCACTATTGTTGTAGTGCAATAATTATTAGACTATCAGATCTAACTGACTTTTAGCCTACGTCAGCTCTTATCTAGTAGGTCAATATAAGTCTATGTTTTAAACTTTAAAATTATTTGTTTCGGATTGCCGACGCTACGTCAGAGATTTGTAGAAAACTAGAAAGAAACAATAGTCAGTCGTCCGCTACTTCGCGAAACTAGAATCACTGATTTAAAAAATATAATATTATATATATAAACACAGAAATAGATATATAAATAACAATGAGACGCTGCAACATTGAGAATTTATTTGGAAATAAATTGGGCGCAAAGTGGATTAAGCAGAACGTGTGTCTGATGCCGAAATCGGTGGAGTTTTAGGCGATTGTGTTAGCGAACAAGGTCTAGGCCTACTTGATGTAAAACGATGATTGTTGTGTAAATGTTTATAACGCAGAAGACTTGAGAGACAATGATGTGGATGATATTCTCGGAATGCCTTCGAAGGATACAGCGGACGTTAATTTGGTCCACCGGACATTTCTAAATCGCCAACCGACGAACCCACTCAGCCGTTGCTTCGCAGTTTCCCGAGCATCTAGTATAGGAGGGGTTGTCTGTCGTTTCAATCCATCCATGTAGGCCCTAGCCTACATCGAGTTCAAAATAGATGTCAGATAGGCTAGGCTAGTCTAGGTAGCCTATTCAGATAATAAAGTGAAACACAAGAGCCTAATAATTAGAGCCTATTGCTTTCGCAGCAAATGCTAGTAGCCTTCGTGTTAAGAACCTGATTTACATCTTGTATCCATTAACCAGTTTTATTTCGAATTTGCTCGATTTTTGTAGACCAACACATGATAGGCCTATTGCCAATACCGTATTGGCAGGAAATAAGCTCAAAGCAACTTTTTGCTGGGAAACCTGCTCATCCCTTATTGCTGCCTTGGGCCCGCACGCCCTATAGGGCGGGACCAGGCTTCAAATTCAATCGTCACTTTCTTCGACCTGCCAAATATCTTCCATGACCCTGAGGCGACCTGCCGAAATTTTATAGCTGGCGCCGCCACTGATCAGCTGTGACGACGAAGTGGCTAGACGACAACCTTCCGTCACACATGAAGCCGAAGGATTGGTCACCCAACTCTCCGGGCCTCTTTTCTATTGAGAACTTGTTGAGTATTTTATCTCTCAGCGTTTATAAAGATCCTGAGCCAAAGAACGCTGCATGATCAGCTCAAGCGTCGCCTACAGCGAGCATGGAGATCGATAGCAGTTGGGGCACTTCAGAGGCTGATCCAGTCGTTACGGATAGAGCCAGTGCTGTCATTAAGCAGAAAGGAGACACTGTACGCTAATAGCCTACGTCTGTGTATGTCCTATATAGGTAGCAACAGTGTCTTGTCACGCTTGTATACGAGGCTAAGCGACGTAAGCGTATACACATTTTCTTTATTGTGCAAATTTGATGATCGCAGTTTTTCCCGCAAAAACTGGTCGTATTTACATTTTCTTTTAAATAATGGCGAAAATGGACCGGACCATAATCAAATTTGTACCAGTATCTTTCATTTGACCGGTGTATATACTGACAAAAAATAATAAAGAAATATGAAACCGTTACTGAGATAGCGCATTTTGAAAACGGTGAACGAACTTTCGTGTCACCCTATATATCATATATATAGTCTTTATCGTTGTCCACGTATAGCTATATCGAATCGAATGGACGCATTTACTGCAGAAGAGAGAAATGCATGAAATGGTTTCAGTTATCAAATTATATATCGACGAAGGAGTTGCTTCTCTTTCTCAAGACGACTGCAAACACCCTACTACCATCCCATCGACCACCAACGTATTCACCATCCAATATTATAGCGCTACACAAATTGGAGCGTCTGCAATACTTTGCATGCATTATAGGTGGTTTTAGTATCGCGTGCACAGTTCGTGAATCTGTATCGGTGGAGATAAGCGCATGCATGCTCATATATCCATCTTCCATTGCAGATCCGCTTTTAGTCACACCTTCCTCCACCACCTCCGTCTCCAATTTTCCTATTTTCTACAATTATTATTCTGCTCTTTAATGCACGCGGCACAAACTATTTGTGTCGAAGTCACAAAATATCTAAATCAGTTCTCTTATCCTCACCGATTACCTGTCATCTCAGCTGCACTCCACCAGTGTCAGCCTCTGTCTCTGTCTTTCGATCTGTCTGTCTCTGTCTCTGACTCTGCCTCTGTCTTGCTGTCTGTTAGCATCCATTCAAGACTGAAACTGATTATCTATTCAAGCTATATCGTGTATCTTGGTTGTGCTCCTGCATAATCTCACGATCATTATAGGCTACTGCTAATCATTTCTGCCACAGCACTGTGCTGTCTTCTCGGCTTCACTTCCCGGTTTCTGTCTTGTCAGCAAGAAAACACAAAACAGACTGCATGCCAATCCAGATTTGATTTTATGCAGCACCGGTAATTATACCTCTCTCCTCGACGTGACTTTCATGCGGCAATGAGAGGAATGTATCAGATACTTAGGCCACACTACAAATCATAAATTCCGCTCATGCACATCGAGCGGTCTTTGCGCGGAAACGAAAGACGAGACAGAGGACGAGGACGACGTGTAGACACATTGAAGATCAAGACGTAGACGGTACACTAATATATAAGCAAACATCGCAAATAAGAGAGTCGGCGAAAACAAGTTACAATTAGACGTGACCTTCAGAATGTCAGTCACAGGAAGAAGACGGACTAATGGATAACAGATCTGATTAACAAAGATCTAAACAGAGGCAGAGACATGCAGACAGGCAAGTGGAAAGACGAAGGCGAATAGACTGACAGAGTAGGCTATACATGGAAAGATATTGACGCTGACATTTAGGTTTTTGCCAAGTGCAACCACCTTTGCCATTTAAGCAGCGACACCGTAATTTCTAAGTCCATTTCGTCTCGCCTAGGATTTCTTTGGAATCTAATATCTGCAGGGTCTCTCTTTCTCTCCTTCCGTCCCTCCCTGTCTTCCTCTCTTTCCCTGTCTATCCGTCTGTCTCTTGCGTGTGTCTGGTTTGCGTGCGTGCAAAACAACTGGCATGGCAGTGAATAAATTTGTCAACGACTACAAAGTCTCTTGTGCTTGCTATATATATATATAGCGGTTTGTCAGCATAGGTCCCTTGGCAACGCAGTCGTTATAGAAATGCTATCGGCCTATATAAGACCCTTTCGCCCTATACTTAATTATGGCCCTATGCTATATACAGACGCGTGTTAAGTTACTTCAGGGCATCGGCTGTTTGCTGGCAAGAATTTGATCGCCTTGTAACAGTCCCCGTTGTCCATGGCTTCTACAACGTAATCGAGCTTCACAACGTCTGCGTTAAACCTATAATATGATAGGATGACGGTCTTTGATGACCATCTGCCTAACCAACGTCTTCAGATCTCACTACATCTACATGTACAGGGTGGGCCAAAAAAAGACCCCCCTAGGTTTGTTGCCAATATCTTGGCCAGAAGTAAGAATTTTGAAATGAAATTTTACAGTCTTAAAGGCAATTCATATTTCGCTGCTGTACGTACCGTACAGCAGCGAAATTTCACCAAACTATTTGAAAACATTTTCATTTGAAATCGCTTTGTGAAATTTGATTGTTTTATGTATAGATATGAATTGCCAATACCTGTAAAATGTGATTTAAAATTTTTTACGTTGGCCAAAATATTGGCAAATACCTTTAGGAGGGCTCTTTTTTGCCCACCGTGTACATGCACACCGATAAATATATATATACCTTTGTCCATATATATACAGGGTGGTCCAGCATAAATGAACCAACTTTGAAAGCATGCAACTTCGCCAATTGTTGGAATTTATTTATACTTTATGCGTCAAATTAAAGATATTTCACTCCAGTATATGCACTGAAAAAATGGAACTGGTACAAGTTTAGGTTTTAATTATATGCACGGAACAGCGCTAGCTACCATATTTTGTTGTCATTTGTGACGAAATCTGGCGCCGTTGACAGACGATGATCGCGTTTTGATCTTAATTTTCCGAACTGATAAGGGATATAATTCGGTGGAAATGATTTACAAATTTTCTAACAGTGGATGGAATAAACATTACCTTGAATTATCTGCTACTAAAAATTGGTAAAACAGGACTTTCTAATCGTAAACCATGGGAATTACGGCGCGCATATCCACTAACAATGCTCCTGTCTCCGAGGAAATTGGCCGTCAAGACAACGACCCGGATAGGCTCTACAGGCAAATCTCCCCAGGTCATTCAGCGCGAAACATGTAGTCCTAGAAACACCGTACAACATATTCTAAAAGATGATCTAATGTTATTTGTCCAGCAGCACTCCAACACTGACGCAAAGAAGCGACTTGCGAAACAGCTGGCGTGCAGCCAGCCGTTTCTTTGCGTTTATAAAGCAGCGCGTGGCAACGCGTACGGCTGTTGATAAAATTGAAAGAAAATGGTTTTGCGACGAGAAGATATTCATGATAGATACTTCTAAAAACACCCAAAATGATCGTGTTTATGCACGTGTTAGCGAAAACGGTTTGTGAATATCCCGGCGAAACGGCGCCTTATTACGTCACAAATGAAAACAAAATATGGTAGCTCGCGCTGTTCCGATCACATAATTAAAATCGAAACCTGTACTAGTACCATTTTTTAGTACATATACTTGAGTGAAATATCTTTAATTTGACGCATAAAGTATAAATAAATTCCAAAAATTGGCGGAGTTATATACATTCAAAGTTGGTTCATTTATGCTGGACCACCCTGTATGTGTGTGTATGTTTAACAAGTATAGGCCTAATGTCTTGCATTATTGAAAGGCTGTTAGGCTGCCTATACAATGTCTTTGTTTTCGTGCACAAACTTAATTCTGAATAAATGAGGTCGTGTAAATATCCATTGCTGTCAATGATAATCAAGTTGCAATGGTAGGCCTAGGCCTATATGGGACACAGCCGATTGTCATTTGGTATTGGAAAACGTAAACTGATAAAGCCTAGCTCAAGCTCTAGTGTTCAGTTAGGCCTATTAATTATTGACGTAATTTATCATAGCACAGTATAATAGGCTAATGCTTACAATAGGCTTGCATGTATAGATAAAAACTCAGCCATTTTAGAATTCATTGGTTGGTTTTGGGAGTTGCTGGCTTCTTGCAAAATTAATATCAGACGTAATATCGTGTGGACCTAATATTATAGGCCTACCGTTGCGACAGCGGCGCCCGCAGGCGTACGCACTTACGCAGGTGCGTATATACAGCGCTGAAAGGCTAAAAAAGGCTGATGACTAAAAAAATGTTTTTTTCGGTGACCGTGACGAAAATTTCTGTATCCGCCCTTGGCTGTGCGTACAAGAAAAAATCCGGGGGGCGCCGCTGCATTGCGACATAGTAGGCTATGCGTTTCGTTGCCGAATCATTGATTAGCCTTAATATTTAAATAACGGCGTCATGGCCTGTCGTGCACATCTGACCTTGAGACACATTTGATGAGTCTACGTCGATATATCCTTCAACCTGGGTGCTCCGCGATTCTCGGCTTCCTGCTTAGCTTTTAATGGGCTATACATCACTTTTGAAAGCGATATTGCGCAAGATATATGAGTATAGTACCGGGTATAGCCTGTGTATGTATGTATGTATGTATGTGCACTTGTTATAGCGCCCCTTCAAGCCATCTACTCAGAGGCGCTCCCGACTGCAGAGCGGACACTGCATCGGAGTTTCACGCCGAAGCGCTGAGCAATTGCGAGTAAAGGACTTGCCCAAGGTCCCTACGCAGCGACTAGAGGTGGATTCGAACCTCGAACCTTCCGGCTTCAAGACGACGACGCCACCACTAGACCACCGCGCCCCTCTGCCGTTCTCATTCGGCAAGTGCCCATGGTAAAGAAAACTATTCATAAATTAAACTGAAGGCTTTTTGCCATTTCTAACTGTGTGCATAGAAAATTAACTGATCAAGTCAAATGGCAAAATGTCGTTTAAAGCATCGTTATCGTTGTTTTCATTTGTGTGAAATAGTTTTCTTAAGCAAATCAATCAAGTCAAATTTATTGCTTCCAACAAAGTACAAGATCTGACCTCATGATATAATAACAAGTTTCGTACATGTTCACTCTGCTATGCAGAAAGAATTTTTAAAAAAGAAATTAAGGTATGTGAACCAATAGATCTAATTTATCAAGATAATAATAAGCAATCTTAGCAGATAATGTCGCATTGAGTGATTGAGAGCAACAGAACCACCAAAGAAACAAAGTCCCGCTAAGAGGGGACTTTGCCATCATCGCCGTTTATAGAGTGTGTGGGTGTGTCACGTGTGTGCGTGTGTGGGTCTATTAAGATTTGGAGAAAAGAAGTTGAAGATGACAGACGTTCTAAGTGCATGAGCAAAATATATCGTTATTGCTCTTCTTCTTATTCATCATCATCTTCTTCTTTTTTATTCTTCTTCATCATCTTTTTCTTCCTCCTCGTCGTCGTCTTCTTCTTCTTCTTCCTCTCCTTCTACTGAGTTCTACTCTTCCTCCTCCTTTCCACCCTCCTCCTTCATCATCATCTTCTTCTTCTTCTTCTTCTTCATCGTCTTCTCCTTTTTCGTTTTCTCTGCATTTTCATATTCTTTACATTCTTCATCGTTATTAACATCGTGATCGCTCCCAGCCATCATCGCCGTTTATAGAGTGTGTGGGTGTGTCACGTGTGTGCGTGTGTGGGCGTGATATATATATATATATATATATATATATATATATATAGAGAGAGAGAGAGAGAGAGAGAGAGAGAGAGAAATAGAGAAAGCGTCGGAGACAGACAGACAGAGCGAGAGAGAGAGTGAGGCAGAGACAGAAACAGACAGACAGAGTGAGAGAGAGTGAGACAGAGACAGAGAGACAGAGTGAGAGAGAATGAGACATAGACAGAGACAGAGACAGAAACAGACAGACAGACAAACAGAGTCAGACAGAGACAGAGATATACATGTAGATAGAGACTGAGAGATGTCAGGGAATGTCTTAGAGACTTAGAGCAAACATAGCAATGCATGTATACATACTGGCTGGTCAGTGACAACGTGGCGATGATCATGGTAATAGAGGAAAGGAGTCTAATAATTGATGGTCGACTAGTCTTCGAAGTAGATGCCTCTAACAAGCAAACGAACGTAAGGAGCGATATTTGAGAAGCAGTGATGATGTGTTGAGTGATGAGTCTTTAGAGAATGCTTCGGCGACTGATACCGTCACTAATTACCCATCATTCCACCTCTCTTAGCCCTCGTTCGCCGCCTCTTCTTCCCCCGACTTTTCTTCTTCCTCCTCTTCCTCCTCCTCCTCTTCTTCTTCCTCCTTCTCTTCCTCCTCCTCTTCTTCTTCTTCATCCTCCTCCTCCTGCTCCTGCTCCTACTCCTCCTCCCCTATTCCTCATCTTCCTCCTTTTCCTCCAGCTCCTCTTGTTCCTGATGTTTCTCCTTCCCCTGCTCCTCGTCCTTCTTACTCCTCTTTCGCGTCCTCTAAACACGGCTATTTCTAATTTGTAAAGAAACCTTTCTTCAAGGCCTCTCACCATCTTCTGTACATCTACGTCATAGTCGCCCACTTTCTCGTGCTGTATGTCTAGCGCAAACACGACAGCAGCGTTTGCATGTTCTGCATGCTGCGCTGTATGCGTACATCTGTCTATTTGTCTGCGTATTTGTATGCCCTTGATACTCTGCCTTTGTGTGCTTGTGATGTCGTAGTGTTTGATTGGTTGCCTGTCACTCCCATCTTCGGTTGTTTGAGGACCTTGAACATCTATGACTACAGCTACGTCGTATTCTTTTGTTATCGTACCATTCGAGAAGCGTCTTTATCTGCCTGCTCGTTTGTCTGCCTGTCTGTCAGACAGACAGACAGGCAGTCTCTTTAATTGTCTGTATCGATAAAAAGGAGACAATGCCGCATCTGTGGATTTTGTCTGCGTGTCTTTTTAGAGATAAATAGAGAAACGGAAGAATATGCTATATATAACAGGACTATACCGACTTTGCCATAGACTATATATATCTTCATATTATATCTATCTATTATGATCATATTCCCGTGAACATTTTGTCTGTGACACGTATACAAACAGCGAGACAGACTGGTATACATATCTAATCTAAGAAAAGAAAAGAATTTCTTTATAATTGACTCTTTCCATCCGCATTTTGGTGTGCAGACATGATAGTAATCACACATAAATCCATTGAGTTTATCAAGACATTCAAATATTCTAATAACACTCATATTATTATTATTCCGAATCCAAAATCGTATATAGGCCTACACGGTGGCTTAATAAAAACAACCAGAAAATGCAATTTCGCCGCAACCAACTGAGATTTTGTACAAAAATGATGTGATTTTTAATTTATGGAGGAAAGATTTCTAAACAATAATTGCAGAAAATTGCACTAAGGAATTTCGCTATTTCAAAGTCACAGCTGTTTACATTTTTCTCCATTTTATCAAAATTCCGCAGAATCACACTACAATTCTTGTCATTTCTTTAAGAATATTTTTACAGATTTTAAAACCAAGCTAATGATGACTTCATACGGTCTCACAACAAGACATAAAGAAGTTTTTTATGAAGCAATCTGCCAATATTTTGAGATATTTTATATATTAAGTTTTCAGTTTGCTAATCAGTTAATGAACGTCACGGGAGCAGTTTAAATGCGGAAGATAAAATGAGAACTCGAACGTTGCGTAAACAAAGACTGGGACATCGCGTGATGACAGCGAAATACCCACTGAAAAGCCGAGAAATGGCATTCTGCAGATGGGACTTTTTTATTGAGCCACCCTGTACATGTATGACTTTAATATGGAAGTTTCCTGATGTCCAGTTAGACCTACTCCTATATAGCTTCACAATAAAATACACAAAGCACAGATCACTCCAAGCAGGTGAAGCCGTCGCCAGCCAGAATGCATTAGAGAAGCCGACAAGCATTCGTCGGAGGAATCCGACGAAGTCAGATCAGAAGTCAGATCAGAAGTCAGATCAGAAGTCAGATCACGGACGGACAGTAAACGGACTGAAATCTAAGCTTATGGGTTTTCAGCTGAGTTGACAGCTAAATATGCCAGGAGAATGCTTCTGCTTTGCTTTAGTTTGTCCGTCTTATTATTCGTTTTGCAAGTATCCTTAGAGTGATACCATCATCAGTCGTTAACCATTTTTGGACTGGTCACATTAGCCTAAACATGGCACAGTCTATATAAGGATGGCTTTACTGGCTTAAACCTCTCCAAAACAATTATTTACCATTATCCGAAACTAAAAATGTAGAAAATACGACGATTTGCAATTTCCGAACCCGCTTAAAACTAAAACAAATTGCTCACTGGCAGTGGCGTAGCAAGGTCTTGGGGGCCCCTGTGCAGAGCTTAGGTGGTGGGCCCTTAAATGCTTGAAACCCCATTCGATTTCAAACAACAAAGCTGTGCAAAACGCCTGGTCGCTTTACGAAATTTGCATATTTAACACCAAAGCTATATGAAAATAAACTAGACTCATTTTGTTTATTATTTTAACAAATTTATCTAATGAGACGTATTCTTTTCCATATCAGCAGAGAAAAATTGAACTAGAATACCATACAAAAGTAAGCACAAAAATTGCTTCATATCCTGAAGTATTGGTCATCAATCACCCATAGGCCCTATTTGGGTCGGGAGCGCCACTGAATCTGTGAGCGGCGCTATATAAATGTTTCAATTACAGTTACAATTACAATTATTTAAACTCTCCAAGCTGTTGGATTTGTTGATTAAAAAACGGGAAAATGTAACGAATTTGGCAAGTGTGAAATGACTCAATCAAGTCTACGGCTAACCTACTACGGAGTGGGGTCTAAATCCGAAATGCTAAAAATGATCGTTTGCGCGCCTTCCCTTGTGCAAAAATATCCACCACTTTTGAGGTGTCAAGCTTGAATCCATTGGTGATGTAGCCTAACTGGTACCGTAGCCTCTGAAGTTCGAGGCCTACTCGGTTCAGTGTCAATATCCATGTCAACCATCTATGTAGGTTTCAATACATTCCGAATATCCTTAAGGTACAAAATTGACTCTGACCCCGGGGGCCCCTGACAGCCGGGGGCCCTCGTGCACTGCACAGGTTGCACGCCCTATTGCTACGCCACTGCTCACTGGCTACGACCAATGTTGTAGGCAACGTTCCCTCTAAGCTGCGCGGCAGCGCGGCCACGCACCTCATTTTAAAATCCCGCGCAGCAGTTTCAAATTTCCGCTCACAACTTTTTGTAGGAAGTGTATATAAACTAGGCCTAACGTTTTGTTAAATTTGTTTAACTTGACGTAAGTAATTGATTTATGATCTCATATTTTCCCACCGAGTGGTGAATATATGTGTGCGCGGACGACTACCAAGCTGCCATCTAGCCATTCGATAGTCAATTATCCCCGGACGAATTCCCCAACTAATGACTATAACCGCACCCCCACCAGAGCTTTGTAATGACTGGACGCAGGCTGGAAGCACGTACCTAGGTTGAATCTAAGGGACGATCTAGTCACGGCTTTGAAGAGAATAATTAATGCCCAGTGCGAGTTGAGCGCACCACTCATTGAGTCACAAACAGGAACATCTGTTAAGAGATAACTAATCACAAGGGATGCTCCAACCTCAACTTTAACTGTGTCAGTCATTAACTTGGACGTCTTGGCGACTTCTGCTTTGACCCGAAACCAGAAGACCGGCTTGGCACCAACCAATTTAGAGGGCATGCTGATTCTTATCAGCTGCTTTGCCGTCATAGGCGGCTGCTCCGGCTGGTCAGTTAGTTTCAACAGGTGGAGCCAAAGAACTCTCCAGTCATCCACTATAGGTGAGTGGAAACCCTAGGCCTAGGACGATGCCGTATATTGCAGGCCTGTCTGTCAAATGGCAAACAGATCACCAGAGTTGGATTTCACTTTGGAAGTCGGTGTAATACAGGGTTATTTCCTAGTGAGTTGAAATTTGTAAGCTATGTCGAAAAGTAAAGCGAATGAGAGTATAATTATGAAACAACTTTTTCAAAGGCCTGTAGATTTTTCAAACACAAATTTAATGTTTCTGAATATATGGTGCCCACGCGGAAATTTGGGTTGCTCAAGCAACCGTCAGCTCCGCGCACACAGGAAAAAAATTAGAGGGAACGTTGGAACTTGTAGGACACTTAATAATTCAGGTGGACTCAACAGAGCCAAGTCGTTGGAGGTCAATTTTTCTGTTTCGTTCGATACATATGCAAATAAAAGTCGTGGTTCAAGGTTGTCAGAGCTGAATGGTGCAGACAATAGTGTTAGCACAAAGTCAAATAAAAATAAGATCTTACAGAAAATAATTGAATGTGATTGGTTTACAAAAATAAAACGACAGAATAGGCCTTTAATATGAATTATTTAGAAGTGGGTAAGTGCTTATATGTAGTCTTACCTGACTGGTGCGAACTCCGGGCATCCGAAGATCTGCGACGATGGTATCTTCCTCATCCCCATCCTCTCCCGGGGATGCGGCTGCTGCTGACGAAGCAGAAGCAGATGGATGGTTAGACCGACTGCTGGACAGTGGACGCTGTCCACTCGTGTCCACTCGTCCACGGTAATAGACCGGACGTCGATCTCTGTCCAGCACCTGACCCCCGACGACCCCTGAATGAGCGTCTACATGATACCCGAACAGCAACAAGACTAGCGTCACCGACAGACACGAGGAGACGACGATGACATTAAACGATCGGTTCGTCATATCTTGTGTGTGGAACGAAAACGAGTTTCGGAGGAGTTGAACCAGGATCTAAGCAAACCGAGGGACCACTTCGTAGGTCACCGGATGTATAGGCCTATAGGTGTTGAACGGTCTAATGTCTCGATTGCAGGTGTCGATTGAAGACCCCGTTGAGGTCAGAGTAGACCTATAGGTCTACACTCTACAGCTGAACTGATCTTCCACCGTTGATCTAATTGCCCTCTTGTTTTTTGTTTGTTCTCCGATTCAGTTTCTTATCTGAAATTGCATAATAACATATACACAGGTTTATTATTTTATTACGAGAGTAGGATACATCAAATATTTATATGAATAAATTCACACGTGGACAGTTGCTTATATGATATATCTGTATGGTGCATAATATCAATGGACAGTTATGTAGGCTACTGTGGCGTCCGACCCTCAGCAGACAACGCCTGCGCCGCTTCCCTCTTGCCGTCGGCCGCAAGCGCCTCTGTATGACCGGGTCGGTCTTTCTCGGTGGCCCCTGCACCATCAAGAGTCTCGGACTGCCCATGACCCGAGAGACCCGCGCTCTTACCAGGATTGCCTGGATCTCCCGAGTCGCTGTCTGCGCCGTGCGCGCCGTTGTCGCTTTCACTGACGGTCGAAGAAGCCCCTGACACCGACGCCTGCGACCGGGTGTGCAGCGCCGTATCGTCGGACCCGCTCTCTGCCGAGTCCGCGGTCGCCGAGTAGGCGACGTCCTGAGATGGAGGATGGCCGACTCCCAACACAGGGTCCGTTGTCCCACCGGCAGAGCGGCCTCGCCGTGCGCCACCCGTCGCGCCTTCGGTCTTTGTCTTCTTGCCCTGTTCGTCTTTACTCTTGCGTACCATGCTGCACCGGGCAGCCACCGAGCCCTCGCCACCAACGGGGACTACTGAGCGCATGCCCTTTCCCGGCAACCAAAGTGCCTGAAACCAGGACCAATCCAACGGCCCCAGGCCGAGGATGCGCCACGACCGGGTTCTCATTTCGGTAACAGTGAATTCCACGGAGAGACGGCTCACGCTGCTCACACGCTACCGGGCAGAGTCGAGCTGAAGCCCGGCAGCAATCGAGACCGGCAGCGGCCGAACTCCCGACTTTAACACTTAGCCTGTCCACGGAACACGCACCGCCGCCGTGTACCAAGTACGCGGTGCGCTTCCCGAGTGCTCGCCTCACTCGTCCCACGTTCAACGGCAACAACCGGCGCCTCACCGAGACTTAGCGTTCTCGGGCGCTCGGAAGAGCGTCTTGGTGGATGCTGGTCGGTTCACGGGAAACGGAGGAAAAAAATAAAAGACCTGGCGGTCTTGGGGGAACAGGTATCGGATAGCCCCGTCTCCGAAGAGACTTATTATTTGCCTTGTACACTACTGGCGCCTTCGCCCTTAACTCAACGTTACGGACCTCAGGTAAAAAACCCTGATATCAAAACTTGGTCTTTACTCTCAAGCTTTAATCTGCTTCCCTTGCTCCTAGTTTGCTAAGCCCACAAACGATCCTCTACCCGAGGCAGGGCCGGATTTAGGGTGGTGGGGGCCCATGGGCGCCCATTAAGGTGGGGCCCTTTTTGCAACACGTATTTTGCTTTTTGATGCACCGTCTCCGACAGAGACAAGCCCTGTACATGTGTACAGTCATAGCATATCAATCACAAGCAAAGGTGCTGAAAGAAATGTTTAAATTAATTGTTGACAAAAAAATAAATACCTAATTATAAATGAAGACAAATTGAGATGATCGTTTTGCTCTTAAATAGTGACTGCTATTGTATTATTAGGTATCAAATCATTTCTCAAATACAATGTTCAAGAATAAGCGTCGAGCTTTTTATCCAGTTTTTAGTAGCCTAGGCTGTAAATCACTGCATGTAGGCTATGCAGAAAAAAACACAGAAAGTAAAAATAGTGATAAGAGAGACCTCCGGGAAAAAAACAAGTAGCTATAGTCTATATAGTCAGTTAAAAATCTTGGTTAGGCCACAGTAGGCCCATAGAACTCAATAGACGTAGGGGACATTTCGGAAGTTTAATTGAAGTTTAAGTTTAATTTTATTTATTTTTTAAATTTTTAATTTTTTTTAAAAAAAATTTAATTTTTTAATTTTTTTTAAATTTTTGCCCGAAAACCACATTTGCCCGAAATTTAGGGGGGGGGGCATTTGCCTCCCTCGATCCCCTGAACCCTCGCCTCCTACGCCTATGGGTCCAGTAGAGACTTTGCGCATTTTTCTATTGGCAAAGTCATAAATTAACTGATTAAAATCCAGTTGGTAGGACAGTAGAATATCACTCGATCAATGCTAAACACTCCAAGGTGGCTACGTAACTCGTGTGTCATACTTGTGCGAAGCCTGTTTTTAATTATTGTTGTCCTGGAAAATTAGCGTCTAGCACTACAGTGTGTGACCATGAACACCAAGTAGCCTACATTGTTAGCATTATTTCCACATTTTGGAAATGAACTTTCATCACCTGTGTCAAGGCTTATAATATTGGTTCGTGAACTGCTTCTGACTTATGCCGAGGCTGTTCTTCGTGTCTCGTCTTGAAACATTGTGACAAGATAATGAAACTGCATTAGCTCATTACGAGGGCATTCATCGAGGTCATGATGTCATCATCATTATACTGGTACATGGTTTTTCGCAAACTTGAGTATTTCTTCATCACTAGGGGGCCTACACAATTTAAGCTTAGAAAGGAAACCAAATCTTGAGCAGAGCCCATGCAGTTCGTTTGATTCTAGTCTTTTGTCATCCACGGTGACAGCAGATTTACTTAAAGCTGTTGCCTGAAGTAACACGACTTGTCTTTGCAAGTAGCCTATAATATACTTTCTCATTTTGAGATCCTTTTTCTTTACTGAACTTGTGCTTTTGAGAGCCGCTCTGTGCCTATTTGGCCTAGTGCTCTGATCTTAAATTCGGTTCATGTCTATTGGTTGAAATTACTTAGAATCTTCAAATTATATTAAGTAATGCTGATTCAAAACTCACACTGTGATGGCATTATAAACCGTGCATATATATATATATATATATATATATATATAAACACTATATTATAAGCGTAGAGTCCTATATAGGACTGCAGTCTCAACCACTCTTGACAGCACAGAAATGACAGCAAACAGCTGTGCACTGCCACAAATGTGAGCATTGGGCACTCAGGGTCAAAGTGCCAGCCGAACGCTGAGCTAAGACAAAATACCCACTGTCTCCGTAACATGATACTCGTGGTGAGGGCCGTGGAGGTCATCGTCCTGAGCTGACCAGAGAACGAGGTCTCGATCTGTCTGTCTGCGGCATGTGGACCAAGTCGAGGGAAACACCTCTGACACTGCATCTGCCTACATCAGTATACGCTATCTGAGCTTGAGTTAAAAGGACGACAATCTGTCAACATGCAGCAGCTGCTGCTGAAGATGTGACGCTTAGAGCGGTACAGTAAAAACTGGTAAACAAAATTAACGAGCATATACAGTGGTCAAAGCAGAGGCATGCTACTCACTGACCTCAAGACCCTTAGAATCCCTTCCTCAATCAAAATTGATCGAGTACGCTCTTAAGGGATAAAAAAATAAAACTGCAACTGGTGGGGGCCCCTAAGTGGTGGGGGCCCCTGGGCTGGAGCCCGTGTAGCCCATGCCTAAATCCGGCCCTGACCCGAGGGGAGCGATAGCTCTCTACTGTACCAATATATATTACCCGAAGAACTTGGTGCCCCTGCTTTACTAAATCGAACGTATATCACCGAATCTTCGGCTTCATGCGCACCCGTGGAGTCACCACTATCCACTACAGAAGACCCGTAACCTTCACGTTACGCTCAAAAGACTCTCAACGATCGCCAAGACGGCAGGATCGTGAATGCAACACGTAGCTTCCCTTGCAGGTAGGAGCCCAACCCAAGCCCTGCAGAATCACTAACACGTGTAGCCAAACGGTAACCGGATACTTCACCAGGGGATTTCACCCTATACAACGGTAACACTTCCGCAGACCAACGGAGCTGCGGCGTCTCCGGCTAGTAACCCGTACCCCTGAAACAGAAGATTGAACCCCGAGAGATCGATGACAGAGTGACGAACCCCGACAGATCATCTACCCGAGCCCTCACAACCGCGTATATCAGGATCGCCCAATTATGTTCGAATGGCCAATGCCAATCCTGTAGAGACAGTCGAACACAACCGATTTAACTATGAACGAATTCACGAACACAGTACGTATGGAGTAGTCGGCAACTACTCCACGTTATAAGCAGCGCACCGTGTGGCATGCTTTATTCCACCGGCAACACTCTATACTTTGGCTTAAAAGCCCCCATCGGTCTTCCGTATACAATGACCGAAACCTAAATTTTAACGAAACCGGTTTCAGTTTCTTTTCTACTAAGCCAAATGGCTACCTAACGAGAGTCAGGGTTACTCCCGCTATGTACCGGAAAATTATCTTTTACTCGTATCTCTCTTGTGGCCTGTCCGCCACACTACTACCTATATATATATATATATATATATATATATATATATATATATATGTATATATATGTAATTTATGTATGTATATATATACAAGCAGGCCTATATTAAGTCCAAAGCTACATGTAAATGCGTGAAGTTTGGCTTCAGTGCTGATTATGACAGTCTTCAGAAAATAATTTCAAGGAACTACTTTGCGTAGATGGCATAATCGTCGCCACTAGAAAAATGATTAAATCTTTCAATATAGCCAAGGTTGTTCTGTCATCAGAAAGGAAACTGCACCAACAACTAGATCATGAAAGCAATTGGCATTTCTTCTTATGACTGATCTGCATCCTACCTTTCCGTAGAATAAAATGCCAATTATAACCACAACTGCCAACAAGTTCCGACAACAAAGGAATCACACGTTATTATGCAATGTGATGGACTGTCGGAAATTAAATAATTGATGGATGAATGAGACCGTTTCTGCTTTTTAAGAACAGTGTCTTTGTCGTCTTATTGATCTCTAAAGCGCAACTCGAAAGCCAAGCGCGGGGTACCAGCTTATTCACGAGCGCTGCGTTATGTCAACAGGTTTTCCGTATAAGTGTAGTCCAAAGGAGTCCGGGTCCGGTTGCCATAGCATCAGAAGGGGAATAACTAAGGCCACTAAAGGGGGGTCATCTGGAAAGTGAATGATCAGATGAAGCAGGTAAAAGTCGAGTCACTATTAAGATTCATCAATATCGACGACTTGTAAGGAATGTTGGACTTTCAAATCTGATAAATTAAGTCGAAGTCTTATCAGTTCCTTGCGACTAAGATTAATATAAAGTCCTTGCATTGGTCCTCAAGTCCAAATTGGGTACTGCGCAGAAATATCTACGGGATCCCTTTGTCATCATTGGGCCTTCTTTATGGAACGTCCTTCGCTCGAATAATTATGCGTGGCGTGGGCAGGGCCGGATTAAGAAATGTGCGGGCCCTGTTCGGGAAATTTTGTGCGGATCTCCAAAAAGTCTGACGACCTTTTTTAGTCGTTTGGTCGAAATTTTCCTAGAATACACCGATTATTCCCCTCCCAAAAAGTTGATGACCTTTTTTAGTCGTTTGGTCGAAATTCAACAAATTTTCGGAATTTTTCCCGAGTGTGTGGTGGCCCCTAAAGTGGGGGGGGCACTGTTCGGCCGAACATGTTGAACATGCCTTAATCCGGCCTTGTGCGTGGAACTCAATCAGATTCGCTATCTGTAGCTCTCTCCCTTCTTAAAACCAGTTTCTTCTCTCGTGGTAGGTCAACTCGCACTCGGAGCGCTACTGAATGGTTATATCACCTGTATGGTTGTGACTGGCGCTATGGAAACATCTAATTCCATTGCATTACTTTATGTTCTAATTGTCGTTATACGAAGCCATTTAATTGACAATATATCTCTGCAGTTGAAAGTTAATCAATAAGCAGAGTAATTCATATTCGTCCTCTATATATAGACTCACAGCGACGTCGACAGCCTCCCACATCCAATGTATACATATATATATGTCTATAATTTTATATATATGCGTAAAACAAGGCGTTTGATACATTACTCTCTGTAAGTAGGCTACCTCACAAAGCGCTGCAACGTAAGCAGAATTAGACACAAGTACAAAGTAGGTTGCACAAAGTCATTTAGGCCTATATGCGATGTTCACTATACAGTCGTCGTTTTCCAAGTGGTAAATTTAACTGTCAGTTGAAGAAAAATAAGCCTTAGTAGGCCTATCCTCGCGCATTCACGATACAATGGCGAGATAAGCTTAGTTTTACAAATGCTTTTATTTTGTTACACAGACCATCAATGCAACCGATAAGCACATTTGGGGATCTATAGGCCTATATACTGCAGTCAGGAAATGTAAATGTAATCGCAAATTTATATAGCGGCTGTGTTATGGCTTCGACCCTGAGGGTGATATCCTTCACCACCGCTACTCCACGTTTATATTGCGACCGAGCCACCCGCAGTAAAGATCCGAGAAATTAATCTCTGACCGACCGGGAATCGAACCCGGGCCGCCGGCGCGGCGAGCGGGCTACCAACCCACTCGGCCACCGAGGATCTCTAACCGAGGAAACATCTGTCACCATAGCTGCACACTCTGTCTTTCTTCCCGACGAACCGATCTAATGCAGGACAGGAACACATGCTATGTTCAGAGGAGTCACAGGGTTCAAAACACAGTTGTCGTTGGCGTTCATTAACTCCAGAGGCTGACACATAGGCCTACACTCTGCTTTCGTGTGTCTTCAGCTACTAATTGAATACACGTACGATTGATTCTGCGCAGCTCATGACACAGAACTCTGTGAAATCGGCGGCGCAAATATCTATGGCAACTGCAGACAAGCAGAGGGACAAGCAGAGGGACACACGGAGGGACAAGCGAAGGGACAAGCAGACGGGCAAGCAGATGGACACACGGAGGGACGTACGGACGGACAGATGTGCAAAGGAACTTACCGAAGCACTGTTAGCATAAAATGCAGAACACGTTGGTCGCTCAATGACGCCACTGTCGTTGCTGAGGAAGACGAAGCACATGGCACTGGAGCTGGCACCAGAGCTGGCACCGGCTGCAGCAGCTGGTGCAGCCGACGATCGTCCTAGTGCCATCGCAGAACGACGACGCCTACAGGTGGCATAGTGCCTTCCTTATTCCATCCATCCATCCATCCATCCATTCATCCGTCCATCCATCCGTCGGTTGAATGTGACTCCTCTGTGCGGACCCGGTTGACGGTAGACCATCGTAGGCCTACGCCTCTTCCCGCCAGCTGCCGTCCATCTGAATGAATAAATATTTGCTAATTTATGCTGATTTATGCACATGACGTCACTCGTCGTAGCAGAGGGCTGTCATCCGGCTGGCATCGGACGCCGATGGGGCAGTGCGTGGGCGGAGGAGGAGGAGGACAGGTCAACGCCCACAGCAGCAGCAGCAGCAGCAGCAGCAGCAGCAGCAGCTCATGAGGCTACAGCCGGAAGGGAGCGCAGGCCAACGAGAGCTCTATTCTGATGAGCTATGCACCATGAGTGTGTGCGCGTGTGCTGTGTGTGTGCGGGTGTGTGTGTGCGTACGCGCGCGTGTGCGTGGGTGTTTGAGTGCGTGCGTTTGTGAGGGTGTGAAAACTGTGCATGCGTGTGTGGTGTGTGGTGGTGGTGTGTGTTGTGTGTGTGTGCGTGTGCGTGTGAATGTGTGTGTGTGTGCGCGCGTGCGCGCGGGTGTTTGTGCGTGTGTGTGCGCGCGCGTGCGTATGCGTGGGTGTGTGAGTGCGTGTTTGTGAGGGTGTGTACGCGTGAGTGGTGTGTGGTGGTGTGGGTGTGTCGTGTATACAATTGTACATGACCACGCAAAATGCGTGACTTCGTGTTTATGTGTCCCTGACCTTGCCAGGCGACTGAGTCAGCAACCGTGGCTAATGAGGTCACCGTGTGGGGAGTCTGGTCATAGCATGGCGCGTGCCCGCCCGCCCGCTGTGACCTGGTTGCTGCAGATGGTCATCTCTGCTTCTGCTGTGCTCTCGCCGGAGCTTCACGCCGCAGTAGTTTGATTGGTCAAAGGAAGGTCAATTCGCTAAACGGCGAGCTATTGGTCGAAAATAGGTCAATTTGTGGACAGTAAAAGACAAAAGGTGCCGCAGTAAAATCAATGACAACAACAAGCCCCACTCCTATGCTCCATAACAGTCTACGATGACTCCATGCTATTGCCTCTAATCATCTAATGAGTAAAGAGAATCTCACCTCGTGAAACGTACACAGGTCTACATATAATTATAAGGACTAAATTAATTAAGGCTTGGAACAATTGCTATCATTTGTCCAGACGGCCCAGAAATTTCAGCTCTGCTGTCTGCCAAGCGAACTATTCCGAGTGTACAATTTTCAAGTAGGCCTATACTTCTGAATGGATTTATAAACAACGCTATGTAGATTGTAGAAGGTGTCACATTCCTCGATCTAAATCGCTCTGTTGCTTGCCATAAAAATATTCTGTCATATCGTCACAGGCCTATATAATAATCTATTATTATGAGCATTTATAGCTGCAAAACAGCTTTTCACAGATATAGGCCTATCCTGACTCTTCCACTTCACGGTCTTATCTCCAGCGCCGTTCCAACCTTAAACATCATCCACCCTATAGCCATCATTCTGTCTAACTCTTCGCCACTCTCCCGGATCTTGACCCCTACCTATCGACTTTGTTTTGATTGAGCGCCTGTGAATAAGCTGGTTCCCGCGACTTGTTTTTTGTGGGCGCTGTAGAAGTTCCGAGTTTACGATTACGATAAGAGCTATTCAAAAGCGTCCTCAGCATGACACGCCCATGAAAAGAGAAATGTCTTCAAGTAGCGAAGAGATGCAGGCGTATTCCCACCAGGCGAAGGTCATTCCACATCGAGCGACCCACAATAGCAACAGCCCGATGCTGTGTTGATGAGGTTCGTGACCAATGTACAAATAGCTAGACCGACGGTCAGCAGAATGAAGAGGGTGCGAAGAACGTGCAGAGAGTGGCAATTCATGTGGCAATTCATGTGGATGCGTGTGTCAACACATGTTAACAAAAGCCAAGGCCATAGCCAGGATTTGATTTCGGGGGGTGTTTCACCAATTTCCCTGCCTAAAAACCTGATAACTTTCTTTTTAGTCATCCGGCCGAAATCTTCAAAAAAATTCACCAATTAATTCATTCTGTTTTTTACGTTGTTTTCATTTCGGGGGTATTTTCATGGTTTTATTTTATGGTTTTTACATAATGTGCTCGGTAAATGCATTCTAGTATTTTTTACATTTTCCATTTCGGGGGGTGTTCAAACACCCAAAACACACCCCCCCTAGCAACGGCTTTGACAAAAACTGACCACTGAAGAACTGCTACGCACGTTATCAACCTCCAATTAAATTTGCGCTGGTGCTCGTTTGCCGTTTGATGATTCAGTGGGTAGGCCTATATACCAGCTGCGTCTCCCTTCTTCTGCATATCTGGTCTCCGAGTTTTAATGCAGGCTCTATGCTCTATCTATGACGTATGGTTTATAAATCGTCAATTTCCTTAGTGACACCAACGACTATGAATGATGCACATAGACCTTCGTGGTTAGCCTAGTGGAGGTACAGATCGAGTTGGTTGTCATAGAGAGAAGGTAACCAACTAAACATCCTCACCCTCAATAACAATGTTCCTCATTATGGACAGTGAATATAAGACGCTTATTGTGGTGCAATTCATTTTTTAACATGTAAAGGCCATTTTTATAGCGCCAATTTAGTGGCTCTGCTTAATATTTTAAACATTTAGAGCCTTAGAATATAATATCACAGTTACGGGGTTAACCACATTGCCAATAATGTCACCTCCCATCGTCTGCTTCTGGCTCGCCTATCCATCACTTCTGGTATTTCTGCTCAATACTGAATTTAAAACCTCTCAAATTCTCAATTGATCTCCACCTTCCAAATCTCGACATAAAAGACATCCACATTAATAACTATTCTTCCCTTCCCTTCCCTTCTGGCAACCGAGCTCGGACCATTCTTTTGAAACCCCCCGTCTAACTTGACGCAGCGCTAGTGAATAAGCAGGTGCCCTGAGCGTGGTTTAATTTCGAATGGCTCTTTAGTTTAGATTTTACGTCTACGGTTTGGCCTACGATTGTCATCTGGAGCGATTCTTACCTTCATACTCGCTAGGTGGCCGTCGTTTTCTTGTTTATGCGACCGTAAAACAGATGTCATTTCCATTTACCACTCGTGTATAAAATAGCTTTAGGATTATTGAGCCTTATACGCTACACTTATTATACCTCGCATTACACTATTCACAGGATTAGCTAGTCACAACTTCTCACCGATCAGTGTTAGAGGCCTTGCCCTCAAAGTCTGAATTCAGTGTGCTCTCGGGAATTCCATTAAAATAAAGTGCCTATTTGTAACATAACCAGTTGAAGATCTTGCTGTTCAAATTCGATCTATGCAGTTTTTTCAACAATAATTATTATTGCTCCTTCAATGACCAATCACATGCTACCTGAAGGAATATGGGTCAACTTCAATGACCAATCACAGGCTATCTGAAGGAATATGGGACAACTTCAATGACCAATCACCGGCTACCTGAAGGAATATGGGTCAACTTCAATGACCAATCACATGCTACCTGAAGGAATATGGGTCAACTTCAATGACCAATCACATGCTACCTGAAGGAATATGGGTCAACTTCAATGACCAATCACATGCTACCTGAAGGAATATGGGACAAGCATCAAACAAAAAGTAGTTGGTTCATGAACGTCGAGATCAAAAACCAATCTCTCAAGTAAAAAGGGGATAGATGAAATGGGTTGGCCAACATCCTATGCAGTGGCTTACCACGACCAACAACCAATGTTATTTCGTCATTCATCTCTTGACAAGCATTCTGCCACATACTACATTCCGGCACTTTTCTTTAAAAGAACACTCTTCAATTAATATGCTTACAGATAAGTTACAGTCATTTCCAGTCAGTTCTGATGCATTTTCAAAGTTTAATTACTAAATTAAGTAAAGTTTAATTACTAAATTAAGTAAAGTTTAATTACTAAATTCAGCAAAGTTTAATTACTAAATTCAGCAAAGTTTAATTACTAAATTCAGCCAAGACACATTCTTTGCAACAAAGATTATAAATGCACAGAAACTTTCTCAAAAGCAAATGGAATCAGCAATAAAGATTCACAGTAAACGATAATAGTTACATCTAAGCAAACCAAACAAAAACCAAGTCCTCGGTTGTTCATAACTAGCCTATGCACTACATACGGACTCTTCAATAACTTTTCAGAACTTCTAACACTACCTTTCCAGAACTGTAAGAAAAACATGCAAAAAAAACCTGAAGTCACGACAGCAAAGAAAAATGTCCACAACATCAATAAAGTTCAATGTTTCAACTGTGAATGAAGCAAAACAGGAAATGTAAAATGCAGACTTCCACATCTTTTGCCGTATAGTTTAAAAATAAAAATAAATTATCCTGCAAACGAACAATCCCGCAACCAGTCACTTTTCACGAAGCCTGTGGAGGTGTTGGCTCATCTTCCATGCGTTCGATTGGCACATCTCGATCCGGCGGCTTTTCGATGGCTTTCCTTGGAGCCATGATCGCCAGGACTCCATCGCTGCTCAGAGACGACTTGACGGAGGCTGGAACAACATCTTTTGGTAGAACGTAGGTTCTGCGGAATTCCCTTTGGATGAAGCCATGTTCGTCTTGCTTTTCCTCGTGCCTTCCATGAATCATGATTCGGTTGCCTGCGGATTTGATCGACAGCTCCTCGGGTCTGAAGTGGCTCACGTCCAGGTTGACGCGAAACTCTTTGTCTGTATTCATAACCTTTGATGCAAAGAAGAACATCGAAGAAACCGTTACAAACAAATTTTTGAAACCTTTCACTTGATAGAAGCTGCCTGGTCTAAAAAGCATGCTACTCACAAATTTACCCCATCACTTCCATTTGTCTCTTATTTCAGGCTAGATGCAAACTTTTATCAAACTTGGTCAGGACTGATGTTCACTTCTTTGACTCAGTAGTAGCACACCAATATCAAGACTATGCAGTAGCCTATCTGGTCATTACGTCAAAACAGAGGAACAGACTGTGCTTAACAGAGACACCTAGTCCCAAGTCCGGATCAAATAAAAGACCAAGTTGAATAAAATTAAAATAGTGTGAAGGAATTTCTTATGCAAATATGTCAGACTGTTCCATTTTAAATGAATTTTCTCTTATGAAAGGCAAGATATAAATATAAGGCCACTTTTATGAGATACCTACAAGATTCCCAGAGTAATAATAATAATAATAATAATAATAATAATAATAATACAATTTATATAGCGCTGTAACTTGGCCGAGGCCGAAGGAAATGCAGGATATGAATCATGATTAGAAAGCTTTTCTCTTGATGTCAACGAGTTATCGCTAGTAGTGGTCAGACATGTGCAATTTTGTGCATTGTGCAGTTTTCCAGTTCACAATAGCATACGGCGAGTCTTTCCATGGGCCATATGGGATCCATAGAGAGCTCATATGGGCCCATCTGATGTGATATCAGATGGGCCCATATGAGCTCTATATGGATCCCATATTGAAATGTGGGCCATATAATCATGGACCAACGTTGTTGCGATGGTACAAAGCTAGCAAGACTGATCAAATTAATTTTGCCTCATGAATGACTTGGCTTAAAAACTATACAGATTACATGGCTTACCTTATGGTAAATCTGTAGTTTACGCTGTTATTTCACTATTTTATATTGTCAATCGATTCAATTCAAATAGGAAGTTGGATTGATGAAAACAATTCTTTGCCTGAATAGAAGCTGGATTGATGTAAACGGGCCGCCAAGACAGAGGGGAACGGGGGGCAAATGCCCAGGGGTCTGGTAGCCTTTACGGACACTGGCTCGCTCGTTCAATACATATGCAACGTAAACTATGTAATAATCCATATTACTTAAGATAGTTATTAGGACCAACTGCAAACGCTCGGAGTCCTTACCTCGCTCATTCCAGACGCTTGCTGAGATGGTTGACGCTTTGGCCTGAAGACATGCCCTCTGTAGTTTTCGGGTGGATGCAAATCATCCTCCATCAAACCCAGTCCAAAATGCTGGTCGAAAAGTCGTCTCGGAAGATCCAAGTCCGACTGCCAAGGATCATTCCACAGACCCCAATTGTTGCGCGATCCTCCGAAGGGATAATTAAAGGATACGAGACGTCCGGCCATTTCCGTTGCTAACGATGCAACTCAAGAAATAATGACAAAATTCGCTGATAACGTGTTTGAAAGTAAACTCACAATCATACGCTAAGCTTTCACTGTTTCTCTTCCAGATGATAATACGATTTATTTACGAGGATTCATCGAAGATGATCACCTCAACCATTTACATTTACACGTTATGCGATTTGTCAATTACATACATTATACGTTTTCAATAATGTTAATACAAGCATATATATAGATATGTAGCGTTTTGGGAAAAGCTACAAAATTATACTTATTTTTATCCATGTTGGCCATAACGGTTAATTAACTCTATGCTGCACCAGAGCGAGGCTGCAGACATTACGCCAGCATGACGTGTGACCTTTTGGATGACGTGGCGAAAGTGTGGGCGCCGCTGATTGGCCAAGAGCGACGCGTGACCTACAAACAGCGGTAAAAGGTCGCTTCCTATTGGCTGTTGGACCAATCTAGGTCAGTAGGACGAAGAGACGCGAAGAGGTGAAACCGACGAGAAAGACTAGGCCATCTTTTTGAATAGAAATTCGTTTAAAACTAAGTTTTCGGGCATCTAAATTAATAAGGAAGTCAACTAAATTAATAGATAATAAAGTAAACGACCGCTGGTCGCCTCCGGTGGAAAGAGAACGTCGAAATAAGCAAAACCGCTTAGGAATCAGGGAAGTAGAAATAAATTAAAGTGTAGCGTGCTGAATCTGTAAATGAATGAATGTTTAAAATGGCCGGAACGCATTGATATAGATTATATAGCGCATTACAGGTAGAGCGAAGGATAAATTAGCGCTTGTGTTAAGAAGCGTGAATATATTGAAAGAGTTGCTAGAAGTAGCCTTGCGATATAACTGTTGCTGTGGTCGTGGTAAATTAGTGCAAAGTGTTGATGTTAATTCGTTGCTTTCGTGTAACTGATTAATAGCGTGATTTGACCTTCTGCAGTAGTTAAGGAAATAAGAACTGAACTGATAGCCTAGTTATATGCAGGAGCATAAGAGATAGGTATCAAGTAATGCAGAGTGTGTAATAACCAGCCATAAATGCTGTGTAGTGTTAGGAATACTTTGTGTTGAACTGATAAGTATTATAGGCAGAATTGTATTTGCACAGGTTGCTGCCAATTGTATATTAATTAAGTAGTGTTGCAAGAATAAATAAAGCGTTGAATATTGAACTAGAATTGAAGGTGATTCACTGACTGACTTGCAATTAGTTGTAAAACAGAATAATCCCATGTCTCGTGTCAGCTCTGTGAGGGGGGACGCCCTAGAGGAATCGGATGATTCGGAGGGAGGGCGGACAGTTAGTAGTGATGAGAGATTGATAGAGCGCCAGATATATCCAGCCAAATACTCTCCGCCACCTCTTCAGGAGTTCGAGTCCCTTTCGCCCAAAGCTGCCGTGGGGATAACGAACTCAGACGAGCACCGGAAAGAGGGTGCTGTCGCGCGTCGACAAACCGCCGCGGAGACATGTCCTGTAGGCCCTGGTACCCATGAAAGAAGAGAATCTGGACGTTCCTCCCTGTCGTTCACACTTGAGGTTCCCGTAGGTGGTTCCCTGTCGCCCCGGCAGTACGCCGCCACACTAGGGGAGGGGGGCGAAAGTAAGCGAGTAAGTGGGGCGTCCCTTGCAAGCGCTTCCGGTCCCCTAGCGGTTAGGGCGGGCGTAACAAATGGTACCAGAAGTGGGGTAGAAGGGGAACAAGTGGAACAGGTGGAACCAAGAAAATTTGGAAGGGCAGAATTTCCGGGAGAGAGAGAGAAGTGGGAAGGCGAAGAAATGGCTTATTATGGCGCTAGACCCAAGCGTCCTTCGGACTACCCGGTTACCGAAGCAATTGATGCGGGTTTTGATGTTGAATTTTACATGAGAGATAAACCAGCGAGGTTGATTAACAGAAAGCTTGGAGGAAATAATTATGAAAGTGAAGGTTCGGAGGTAACTGATCTGCGACCCTTTCATAATGTTCTGTTGCATCCTAATATGTCGAATTTGGATAAAGGTTGTGTTGAGATCCTTGCTAACTCTGAGTGTATAGTTTCAGATATGGAGGATGGGGATTCGGCGCTGCCGAGGGAACTGGGACTCCCGCCTTCGGATGCACATCCCGGGCACCCAACCCTAGTCCACCCTCGGGCTACCACCTTCCCACCACCGCCGCCCTCGTCGCACCCTTTCGCCGTCCGAGCCCCTCCTGCTCCGACCCCGAACACAATCGGTGGTGTCGTCAAGTCGAATCCTTGGGTGAGAACCGTCACCCCGGTCACAGCCTCGGTGTGCAAACTGTCCGTATCCGTCGTGTCGTCGACTCAGTCAATCATGTCGACCTTGTCCTCGTCGTTGAAACCACAGGTTACACAAAGTTCCGCCTACCTGCCCTCGAACCCTGGCCCTCCCGCTTACCTGTCAGGTTGTCAACCAACAACCGCTCTGTGTCGGCCAGCTTCCGCCTACGATGGACGATCCTGGGTAACCACACGAGCAACCCAGAACAACCTGGAAGCGAAGTTCCATGTTGTGTCTACATCCGGGAGCGAAAACAGTCAGTTCCAGTTCGAACGGTATGCTGAACCGCCTACAGCTGAACTTCAACCAACGATCCAAGGTCGTTTTCAGCCGAGTACGACTCCACCCTCGTCGGTCACTGTGCAGTCCCAATCACGCGTGAGCAGAACTGTTGATTCGAAATCCAGACAGTATATGAAATTGGACAGGTACAATGGAAAGACATCGGTCGAAGCTTTCCTAAAGAAATTCGAGATCTGTGCGAACAGTAATGGTTGGACAGATGGGGAGAAATTCGCCCAGCTGACCTGTGCCTTGACAGAGCCAGCTGATCAGCTGCTCTACGAGTTCGACTCCGAGACCATAGCATCCTGGTCTGACCTGGTTGATCGTCTACGCCTGCGGTATGGAAGCTCCGATCAAGCCGTCCTCTACCAGACCCAATTGAGCACACGACGTCAAAAGATGGGTGAAGACCTCAGCTCTGTAGTACGAGACATTCGACGAATCATGATCCTGGCGTTCCCTGGTCCCACCTCGGTGCACAGTGAAGTCATAGCGATTCGTGCCTTTCTCGACGCCCTGCGAGACAGAGACTTAGCCATGAAGGTTCGTGAGAGAGAACCTACCACCTTGGACCATGCTTATAAGACTGCCATGCGTTTAGAGGGTTACCGTCAAGCAGATGATGGTAACCTTGGCCGCGATGAACATCGACCCAGTCGGGTAAAAACTGTAACGGAAGTAGACTCTGCCCCTGCTGACAGTCAGAGACAATTCCAAGAAATCGTGTTGAATAAGCTGGAGCAGATGGAAGCAAGAATAAACGCCATATGCAGCAGCCCCTCCGGCGATGGACAATTTCGCCCCTGGCGGCCCCGAAGTCAAGTTCCACCCAGGGCGGAACCTACCTTCGGAAGTCAGAGAACAGTTAACCGGTCATCCAGGGTCCCCGCGGGTGACCGTCGCTGCTTCGAGTGTCAACAACCCGGTCACTTTGCTCGAGTTTGTCCCACTCGTTACCACGACTCGACGCCGGAGGTGGAGAGAGAAGGACTGGAACACAACGAAGTCCGCGATGTCCGCCATGTGAAGGGAAACAACGACGCCTACCTCGACGTCACAGTAAACGGGAAAAAGGCAATGGCGCTGCTGGACTCCGGATGCGAGGTGACCCTCTGTCCGGTTTCGCTCGTGAGTCAGGAGACCATCCAGAGTTCGCAGCAACGGTTACAGGCTGTGAACGGTTCAGTGGTTCGTGTGGCTGGTGAGGTGAAGCTTCAAGTGCGAATTGGCGACTACCCCTTCGAAATACCCTGCCTGGTTACCGAACAAGTGTCCGAACTCATCTTGGGAATGGAGTGGATGAAAAATGAAAATGTCCTGTGGCACATGGGACAAAACTGGATCCTGGTAGGAAAGCGTCGCTTCCAGGTTCAGCGGAAGAGCCGCCCTGCGCAGTGTCGTCGAGTCATCGTCTCAACCGCTGTCCCGGTGTCGTCGAACTGCAAAGTAAAAGAAAAGCCTTCAGTGAGGCGTACGAATCCAAAAGTCGCTGGAAAATCCTGTGTTGTCCCACGAGCATCGGTCGAAGCGGAAGCGCTACCACCAGAAAGAGTTCCTGTTCCAGCCAGTCCTGGGGGGAAGATCGACCAGCCCAAGGTGGTGGCCCGAGTCCCGCCTCGTCGGGGTGTGCATCTGCCCTCCCACTTCGCCAGCCCTACCTGCGGTGGAATGTGGCCTCTACCGACTTTCGGCGGGCTTCGTGGTGCTAACATGCATCCTTCCTCTGGTCTCGCCGCCTATCGAGACAGAGAGAGGAAACGCACCAGAGTTCCGCAGAATCGTCACTTTCTGTCGAGAGGCACCATTCCTCACCATCGCTGGCGAGATCACCAAGAAAGCTTCGTGCAGCCTGGGGGGTATAAAGAGTAATGTAGTGTAAGGTGATGGTAACGTCGCGTAATGGCGACGAGTAGAGATTGTGGCGAGAAGCCTAGGTTTTAGTTCCTTTCGATGAATAAAATGTTTATTTTATAACTTTGATCTAGGTTAGATCATTGGGGGTAGATTAGAATTGTTTACTTGTGTTTTATTGCATTGTTGTTTTTATTGCCACAGAAGAAAGGCAAAATGTTGTGCTTGCATGTTATTTTAAAGTTTGAGGTGCATAACCTTGATTGCAGATTAAAGTTGAATCTAAAATGTGCTAGAGTAGGAGCAAATTGCATTTGTGCATTGATTGAAAAGCAGTCTGCTAGAATTTGGTGAATTATCCTGATGTATGCATTGGCCTGAGTAGTTGGTAAGTGAGTAAGTTGTAGACTAGTAGGCAGACTGATGTTGTTGCAGGCATTAAGAATTGCATGCGAAGGTGAGACTAAGGACCTGTTATTTGGTAAGAGCGGTAATCCGTCCAATCGTCGCTATTGGTTGCTCAAGTGTACTCTTTCCTGTGTGGAAATGGAGGTGTAGAGGTCATGGTGCATAGGTACGCTTCTCTAAGCGGTAAGGCCTGGTGTAGGTAGCTCAGCCTTCATGTAATGTGTCTTGCCTGTAATAATGATTGGTGCCAATGTCTATGATTTTTATCTTACTGGGAGAGTACGGCTGTGGAAATGGTTTGACATAGGATAATAGAATTCTTAAAGAACACTGCATATATGCAAGATTGCTGTTGATACTTAGCTATTTGTCATGTTGAATAATAGTCTAAATTCTTATATAAAAGTTGGTTGTAAGGATTGAGCTCCTGATTAAGCAGCAACTGGGAAACGGTAGTAATAATTGACTAGGAATCTAAGGTGTGTATCGCCCTGAAGAAGTTAAGTAAACAGATCGGTGGTAAACTTGTAGGTAGACTGAAATTGTTGCAGGCATTAAGGGTTACATAGAAGAGGAGACTGGTGGTCTGTTAGTTAGATGAGCTGTAATCCGTCCAATCGTCGTTATTGGTTGCTTGAGAAATTTCCTGTGTGGGAATGAATGAGATGTACTCTTTCCGTTGGTGGAAATGGATGTAAACTTCTTCCTGTGTGGAAATGAATGAGATGTAATAAGCGGTAATCCGTCCAATCGTCGTTATTGGTTGCTTGAGAATTTTCCTGTGTGGGAGTGAATGTAATAAGCGGTAATCCGTCCAATCGTCGTTATTGGTTGCTTGAGAATTTTCCTGTGTGGGAATGCATGAGATGTACTCTTTCCGTTGGTGGAAATGGATGTAAACTTTTTCCTGTGTGGAAATGATGGTGATATATTCTTTCCGTTGGTGGAAATGTGTGTACTTGGTCCTGTGTAAACTTCCTGTGTGGAAAGGTGACGTAGAGGTAACAGCGTAGGTCATGGAGTCAATCCGTCCTAGTAGGCATAGGTACGCTTCACTAAGCGGTAATGCCTTATGCAGCTGGTGCAAACCTTGTTGTAACGTGTGGTGCCTGTAATAATGTGTCAGCTACTGATGTGATGATTTGTGCCTGCTGAGAGTTAACTTTGGGCTAGATACATAATGACAGAAAAATGATTCATCTTAAGTTTAGTTGCTTTTTGGATGAAAACTGCTTTAAGTCAAATTGCTTATATTTCGTGTTAGTCTAAGTTGTCGTTAATGTTGTAGCTGATAACATGTTAACTGCGCTAGGATTATCTGTAGGATTGGGAGCCGAAGCATGATTGTATGTGTTAGAGGACATTCTCTTGGTTTGTGGCTTCGAGCTGTTGCTGAAATGGATTGTAGTACATTGTTTACTGTAACTGTTGATGTGCATTACCTGAAACCTGGGTGGGAGGATAACCCGATAGCATCTGATAATGTGTAAGAGTATGGATAATATTTCTATTGGGATTTCCAACCCTGCTTTAGTTCAGAGACTTTGTGTCTGGTAGTTAGTAGTCCCGGGGTTCGTGGAAGCAGAGACTGGTGATTAAACACCAATGGCCTGTATTCCGACGAGGATTGGGTAACCAATGGACGTAGTTAGTAACCCTAGTGAGGTAGAGGCTGGCCTAGTGGTATGCTTTCTCTGAATCGCCTGATACCCTGACCTTGTGCCTTTGCTGAATTGTGGTCTGCGTGGAGTAGGGAGCGAGAGTGAGTTGGAGACCTTCAATGTAAGTAGACGTCCCTCCCTCTTTTTGCTGGTGATTCCGAACGTATGGTTTCAGGGAGATTGCAAAGTAAGGATGTTACATGAGCGTAAACATTGCCCTGCAGTCACCTTGAGAATTTAAGCGGCTGTGTTGTTAGGGTTAAGTTGTTACGAGTAAAGCCGTGCTAAGATGCCGTACTTTGTATGCCTGAACTTTTACAACAAGCGTTGCTATGAGGCTAATTAGTTGATTTCTCCTGTTGTGAATTCGGAACCCTGTTGGTTCTTAGAGTTAAAATGAGACTTCATACAGTTGTTGATGTAGAATTGCCTGCTTACTGTTCAGACTGTTCTCAAGCGGCAATGTCTTTTAGTAGTAGTGATGACCCTGCCTTAGCAACTCATGTACAACGGATTCAGTACGCGACCACTGCTGAATTTTCCAGTAATATGGAAAATTCGGGTTAAGGAGGGGAGAGTGTAGCGTTTTGGGAAAAGCTACAAAATTATACTTATTTTTATCCATGTTGGCCATAACGGTTAATTAACTCTATGCTGCACCAGAGCGAGGCTGCAGACATTACGCCAGCATGACGTGTGACCTTTTGGATGACGTGGCGAAAGTGTGGGCGCCGCTGATTGGCCAAGAGCGACGCGTGACCTACAAACAGCGGTAAAAGGTCGCTTCCTATTGGCTGTTGGACCAATCTAGGTCAGTAGGACGAAGAGACGCGAAGAGGTGAAACCGACGAGAAAGACTAGGCCATCTTTTTGAATAGAAATTCGTTTAAAACTAAGTTTTCGGGCATCTAAATTAATAAGGAAGTCAACTAAATTAATAGATAATAAAGTAAACGACCGCTGGTCGCCTCCGGTGGAAAGAGAACGTCGAAATAAGCAAAACCGCTTAGGAATCAGGGAAGTAGAAATAAATTAAAGTGTAGCGTGCTGAATCTGTAAATGAATGAATGTTTAAAATGGCCGGAACGCATTGATATAGATTATATAGCGCATTACAGGTAGAGCGAAGGATAAATTAGCGCTTGTGTTAAGAAGCGTGAATATATTGAAAGAGTTGCTAGAAGTAGCCTTGCGATATAACTGTTGCTGTGGTCGTGGTAAATTAGTGCAAAGTGTTGATGTTAATTCGTTGCTTTCGTGTAACTGATTAATAGCGTGATTTGACCTTCTGCAGTAGTTAAGGAAATAAGAACTGAACTGATAGCCTAGTTATATGCAGGAGCATAAGAGATAGGTATCAAGTAATGCAGAGTGTGTAATAACCAGCCATAAATGCTGTGTAGTGTTAGGAATACTTTGTGTTGAACTGATAAGTATTATAGGCAGAATTGTATTTGCACAGGTTGCTGCCAATTGTATATTAATTAAGTAGTGTTGCAAGAATAAATAAAGCGTTGAATATTGAACTAGAATTGAAGGTGATTCACTGACTGACTTGCAATTAGTTGTAAAACAGAATAATCCCATGTCTCGTGTCAGCTCTGTGAGGGGGGACGCCCTAGAGGAATCGGATGATTCGGAGGGAGGGCGGACAGTTAGTAGTGATGAGAGATTGATAGAGCGCCAGATATATCCAGCCAAATACTCTCCGCCACCTCTTCAGGAGTTCGAGTCCCTTTCGCCCAAAGCTGCCGTGGGGATAACGAACTCAGACGAGCACCGGAAAGAGGGTGCTGTCGCGCGTCGACAAACCGCCGCGGAGACATGTCCTGTAGGCCCTGGTACCCATGAAAGAAGAGAATCTGGACGTTCCTCCCTGTCGTTCACACTTGAGGTTCCCGTAGGTGGTTCCCTGTCGCCCCGGCAGTACGCCGCCACACTAGGGGAGGGGGGCGAAAGTAAGCGAGTAAGTGGGGCGTCCCTTGCAAGCGCTTCCGGTCCCCTAGCGGTTAGGGCGGGCGTAACAGATATATATCTAAAAATAGGTATATAATGTTCAGTAGCTTTTTAGGTCTATAGTTATAGTTAGTTATAGTTATACAGTGGGCCTATAGCAGTTTTTGCATTATTATAATAATGCTGTTGGTCGATCTGCGGCCGCCATGAAGTGGCGCCGGCTCTTCCAGAACGCGCCTCGCCTCTTTTATAGGGTCTGGAGAAAGCCTGGAGTTTTCCAGAAGAATCATGTCAGCGGCTATTCTAATAGTCCGGCACGTGTGCGGACTGTACCTTAGGATTGTACTTTCTCCCACTTATGACCACATCGTGTTTACGTCGATTCAGATTGCTACGGACACCTGTAGGTGCTCATGATCGAATCCGCGTCGGGTTTAATTTGTAGGTTATGCAATAATGGGAATGTATTTAAAAGTATGGACAAAATGTTATAGGCCTATGCACTGATCATTTTACGAATTTTGGTGGTCATGATCGCCTACCATCTAAGCTTACCTAGGCCTACAGCTAGGCTGGTGGGTAGAAATTGTCCCTTCACGATTTTTTAAATTCCTGCTATTCACATTGTGCAATAAGTCAATTAATAATTAATTAATTAAAATAAAATGACATCTTTCAATTTTAACCAGAAATTGTAAGCGCTGCAGTTTGCTCGTTACTTTCGTATCAGTTTCGCATAAAGCCATGTCCCTTATGGGCTTCCGTAGGGTGTCACAATCACATCTCGAATATTCGACGGGAGTCAGCGGCGCATTTTCCCTCAGCCTCTGATCCCAAAACATGACCGAGCGAGGCAGATCACGTGGTCTACTTGAATATGCGGCTGTACACAATGCGAAGACTTGCAGCTAATGTTACGGAAAAATAATCTATCCCTTTCTATTACTTTACAAATTTCTCTTACGCAGGCCCGCAAAAATAAGGTGGGTGCTAAGAGTGCTGCAGGCTGCAGCACCGGGGCCCGCAGTTCCGGGGGCTCCCGCATAAAAGTCTGATTAAGAAATGTGGCGACCCGGTTCCTGTTCAGAAAAACTGTGAGGCCCAGCACCACAGAATCACAAAAAACACGAAACGTCTATTTATTAGCGTTGTGCTATTGGGCCTTTGTAGGCTACTGTGACATCTCTTTGTTTCAAATCACCATTATTACGTCACTAATTTTATTGGACACTAGCTGGGGTACCCGGCGTTGCCCGGGAAATTTAGGGTTCGATCCGCTCCGGCCACAACCCCACCCTACCACACTCCGACCTCTACCGGTACGCGACCCGAGAAATTTGGGTTTCACGAAAATTTCCACCCCCATCCGACCCCCACCCCAAGCCATCCACCCCACCCTTCCACCCCAAACCCCTCCCACCCCATTCCACCCCACCCCATCCACCCCAACCCCCTCCCACCCCTCCCCATCCCACCCCCACTTCATCTCCCTGCATCCCAGCCCCTCCAACCCCCACCCCCACACTCACCCACCCCAAACCCCACCCCTCGACCCCCACGCCATCCCACCCCACTCCTCATCCTCATCCACCTCCACCACACCCCTCCCCGACCCCTCCACCCCCACCCCTCGACACCACATCTCGCCAACCCCCAACTCCACCCCTCCACCCCTACCATCCCACCCTCCCTCACCCCGCCTTTCCCTGTAAGCGACCCGTGAAATCCGTAATGGCAAAAGAGCTTAAACACCTTTAAAACGGCGAAAATGACGGCTTTTATACGTGGCAAGCGAATGAAAATTTATAGCGAAAATTAGTGTTTTTGACCCCCCAGCACTCTGGCCTCAATGGTGGTAGAGATTTGCCAACCACTGATCCGGGGGGTTCTGATGGACCTCTATCTAGGAAAAAAAAATCAAATCAATAGCTGCGTTTTTTGAAAAAAATTGGGGGTTTCGCCCCCACCCTGGCCTCCATGGTGGTAGAGAATCGCCAACCCCTCGCCTTTGCGTCTCGTGCCGAGACCTACACAGTAGTGAAGGTTTGGAGTGAAAAGCTCAAAAACTGTGAGCGTGCATTCTGGACAAAGTCACATACATACAAACATATATACATACAAACATAGTCAAATCCTTCCTTATAGATCAGCGGTTCTCAACCTGTGGGTCGCGACCCCCACGGGGGTCGCCTGACGATTTGCCAGGGGTCGCCATGCCCTCTTAAGAAATTTGTAAAATATATAATTGCGATTTCAATGCTAGGCTTATCTACAACACTATAGTAACTTTAAATAAATTTTTACTTACAGGGTCTACTTTTGCTATGATTTATTTGTTAGATTGAGGCAGCTATTTTAATTTTTGCCATTTTGGTTTCAAATCTAAATTCCATTTTACTTCTAAAAGAGAATAAGTAGGGAATATTTATTGAAGTCTTAAACCACGTGTTTCAGCACTGAAATCATGGACAGTTTTGTGAAGATGATAGCTTAAGGTGCTAATTAAGTTACAGTTGAGCAATTGTATTAAGGTGACAGCTTAAAAACAGCTATTAAAATGTGAAAATTCACAAAATTCAAACAATGGAGACGGGACATTTATTAAAGTCTTAAAACGTGAGCACTGAAATCTTGAGATGACAAATTTCAAACGATGGAAGGGGACACTTTCAAGTCTTAAACCATGACTATCTGCACTGAAATGGTGAGCAATGTCATTAAAATGACGGCCTAAGATGCTACTGTTGCAGTGTCAAAATAAAAAAAATCGAAAATGAGAAGGACTACATCACCTCCCCAAACTGCTCCCCTGCTCGGTACATTTATGCCTATAGCAGAACAATGTAGCCTAAAGTTTATGAAATTGATAACCACTCCAGACGAATCAGCTAGTCAAAATTAGTGCCCAAAACGAACTGTTTAATAGTTGCAGCATGAATAGAGAAATGACAACTTTTTTACTGACATGAATCCTAACAAATAAACTGAAGCGTCGTTTAGATATCAAGCGTCCTGACTCTGCATGCATGACCAGTATTATAAGGAAGAAAGCTGATTACTCCAAGAAGACACAAGGTCTGAGGAAGGTTGGGAAGGTCCAACAGCAAGACGTGGCAGCTGTTGAAGTTTTACAAGACGAATAGACTAACATATAACTTCAACTTCAAGTAATAATTATCAAAACAGGTAGGCCAAGCTCTCAGAATCGCATGAGCCAAGAAGCCTCATACAATTGCAAAAAGCAGTTCTCGAATTATGAGAGTAAAATGAATAACAATCGCCAATGGCAAAATGCAGTGGAATAGGGTGTAACTCAATCAATTTTGTTGTTGGGGGTCGTCACAAATTTCGAAAGGTTACCAAGGGGTCGCCGCACTAAAAAGGTTGAGAACCGCTGTTATAGATATAGATGATGATGCTAGGACAGCTAGGTTATCGATTTTCTCTATGGATTTCGTATTGTGACGGCTTCTCCTTGTTTTAGCTCTGGGCTATTGTGGCGACATCTTTTCGGGCTACAACACCATTGTTACGTCATTAGCTTTGTCCATTTCTACGTTATTAGGGTAAAAGCACATAATTTTTATATGTGGTAATAATTGGTAAAAGCTAATTCCTGCGTTCTACGAACAATGGTGTTACGTCATTAAATTTGTTCATAAACATGTCGCTGACTAATTGCTGTAAGGACGATAGCTTTGTTACGTGGACTTTTTATTGCTAGGACATGATTATAATATTTGCTCAATAAAATAGGCCTATATAAAACGGGCAGTGGCGTAGCCAGGAATTTTTAATTGGGGGGGGGTTATGGCCGGATACTTTGTTTTTTGCTATTTTTCTTACTTAAATGGATAAATAACCTTAAAAGACCCTTTTTCCGCAGCCAATGGGGGGGTTAAACTCCGAAACCTCCCCCCCTTGCCTAGTGCCTACGCCACTGAAAACGGGCAATTAAGGTAAAAAGCTTACAGGCCGTATGTTGCCATGGCACCTCTGCTGTCTGGTGTAGTAGGCCTACACAATAAAATTGCGTCATCTTAGAATGCATCACATAGCACTTCGAGTTCCGGTCAGGTGACGTAGGCGAATAAGCGTTTAGACAAGCAAGACAAATAAGTCTCATAGAATTTCTGGTCGATTTAGAGATGAATCTGCATCTGATAGGCCCTAATTGAAACTCAATAGAGCCCACACAAGTGCAAAACTTGACTAGCCTACAATGAGCGGTTTCGAATAAATTGTTCTGAGGTTTTGTCGTTTTTACGATTGTAATCAACAAATTACAATAATAAACAATTGTTTGCTATTTGTTTCTTTTGCATGAGTGGGCCCTAGAATGTGGGTCGTGTTTGGCAGATCACGTTGAACATGCCTAAATCCGCCTCAGGACTTGCTGTGATAAACATGCCTACGTGGTGGACCTGTGGGTTTTCAAAATGGGGCCATTGGAGGACAATCACAGTACCCGGGCCAACACTAGCCCCAATACCGTAATACGGCCCTGCTCTCACGCCACCATTAACAGCTCGTGTCACCCTCTAACTTAACGCAGTAATCATATAATTAAATAGGCTAGTGCCAATAAACTTTAAAATAGCAATCTTGGAATTTCTGATATTAGAATGGCGGGTGGGCTGAATGTTTCAGGCCAATCTGCCTACTCAATATATAGGTACAAGCTATACGGAGACATAACCTACTTTGGCTAAAACTTCTGGCTTTTGTCTGCTAGAATTTGATTATTGCTGGATAACTTTTGAGGTGCTGAAGAAATCACTGCAATAATATTGTTTGGTTTTGGTTACTGGAGAAATCAAGAGAATACTATTCCTAATATTTCTGGCCCTATTGTTTATGATTTTCTTGCTAATGTGATTTCAGTCATTCCTGCAAGGCCCAGCAAGGGAGAGTAAAGTTGTGTGATCCTGGCCACAGAAGGTAACGGAGCTGCCAGGAATATTGTCTTGTCTTGTCTTTAGCCATCTTCGATCCGAAGGTTGGTCGCACCATGAGTCGTCTGTCTCCAAATGTATATCTTTCCTCTGTCATCCTCAGTAGTTCAGTCATAGTCAAGCCTGTCCAATACATATTTTCAATCCAGAATTAAGTTAAGTACGGTAAGTTACAGGGCTTCAAAGATTTTCCCTAGTTTCAAAGATGATTCAATTCCTTTGGCTAATGATAAAGATGGTTCAATTCCTTTGGCTAATGATAAGTATTCGCTAAAGAGAAAGGGAGTATGTCTGAAAAATTAATGAGCAAACCTTAGGGCAACACCAAGATATTATAGTAAAACCAGACACCTCTGGAGTCAAACATTTACAAATAACAAAACAACTCGCCTTACTTTTTATTCATTCACCATGTTGAGTTATACAAACAGATTTGCACAAAGGCTGACATTGGAATTGTCTCGTTGAAATCACCCTAATGCTTCAAATAATTATCTATATTCTAAACAAGTTGGAAATAGATTGAACTATTCATATAAAAAGTGCTTCCTAAATCCTAATGCTGAATGTCAGCATGATTCATAAATAATACAATCGACATTGTTCTTTTTTGTGTCATATAATGATCATAATCTGTTCAGGGCTCAAAGCGCGACTGGACGGTCATGGACGGCGTCCATACACTTAAGTTTTAAATCTGAACGTCGTCCCGCTACTTATTAGGCCAGCACAGCCTGGATAGGTAAGGGCCGTCCAGGTACTTCTTTTCTTAAACTTTAAGCACTAAATCCATTGATGATTATTACTGTGCACTGCTAACATGGCAAGACAAACATCTGTTCGTGAAAGAAATTGTAATGGAAGAGAGCTGTAAGATATTTGCTGGAGAAAAGCACTAAATATATAAATGTGGCAAGTATACAACACTTTATCAGGGCCTCTTTGCTGCCTGTACAAAGAAAAATCTTGGCAATTCAGTCTACAGGATTAGAAATACCACAAATGAACTGTAAGAAAAATCTCTAACCTCAAGTAAACACATGACCTATGAGCAAGTTTTATGCCGGCTATCACGTTGATTCACATGCTTTAAAAGTAGTCAACAAAATAAGATCATACAAAACGTTGGAATTACAGATCAAAACTTCACTAAATAAGAGCAAGCTTTCACGCTACGGCTTAGACATCTCCTTAAGTAAATCTATGATATGTGGTGGCAGAGTTGGGGGTCACACTGAGGGCATGACATACACTAATACAGCCGAACAAACCTATGGAACGTGGCATTGTGAATTTAAAAATCAAATTGCAGAGATGTTCCAATAGGGAAGAAATATCAGCATCAGATCGCAGCTGTAAATAACGGAGATTTCCTACCAATCAAATCCTGATTGTACCACGGAGCCCTAAATATAGAATGATGAGAACTATACGGAGCCGCAAAAACTAACTGAGATCATATGCCTTAATCACATAATGCCAAATGATCTTGCGTCGAAACGTGTTTGTGCGCTATTTAACTGACAGATCAATTTCAGTCGAACAATTGGGATGCTTCAGCTGGCTGCTTTACAGTCCTAATCTTAAGCGATCGTCCCAATCTTCGTGAGCTGTAGATGCAGCTTTTTTCAAGTCAGATCGATGATTGCGAGCATGCCTACGTTTTGTTGAATCACGAGTAGTAAGTCAGAACGTTTTCTTGATTGCCTCGAAGGAGTAGAATCGGAGGCATGTCACGAGTCAGCGTGTCAATCCAAGCCATGTACAGACCAGCAGAGCAGATGCCTTTGCGTGGCATTGGTAGAGTCCTAAAATAGAATGCATTTAAACATTAAAGCATTGCATGTTAACAAATTATTTTACCATGCAGCATGTATGCATACATGCACATAATATATGTATAATGTATGTATGTCTGCATGCACATAATTTATTGAAATGATTAAATCAAGGGATTATAGGCACTTTGAAGTACCTGTCAAAAGCAATATTCTCAGCATAAGATAATTAATCATTACTTAGTTACCTCAAGCAAATCAATTTAATGAACAAAATTAAATGCCAGACAAAACATAATAGACAAAACATAATAGAAACAATAATAATCACGACAATATAGAACAACAGCAAGACTAAAGTCACATATGACGCTGCACATAAGTTTCACAAAAACAGTATTGCATTTTGTATTCAAACATTTATAAAGTGTCCAAAGGAGAGTGATCCATGCAGAGGTGCTCCCAGTGCACAAACCCATGAGAGAAGAAATAGTTTTGAGAAAAGCATTTGATGGACTACCAGATAGAATTTGAGAATTTGACAGTAATATCACATGTAATAATAGAAATGTAAGATATAAACATGCAACAGAACTGTAGTTCACACTTTTAATTATTTTGTGCACTTTAGACAATAAAAACCCGGACTTTGATAATTGCTCACCAGGTTAACACTCATCTCAAAATCAGCGCGCCCCCCCAATATAGCGAAAAATCGATGTACAACGTACACCCAGTAACATAACTGAAATAACAACAATCTCACATAGAGAACACGTCTTGTACCTTTTTATGATATTTGAAAAAAATGCTTTAATAATGATACTATGATATAAAAGAGATGCTCACATCACGATCAGCTTGGCATCCTTCGAGTGCTGCAATAGCAACTCACGTGTTCTTACGTGACGATAAGTCTACAACAAAAAGCATAAATTGCAACAGTTAATAAAATTATGCACCCATTATCATTTAATGCCACTTACACTCTAAATTGGCTAAAATTTTCAAGTTTGAACTGACAAACCAGTAGTTTATGATGGAAGTTTGCATTTCACACTTGTAATAAATTTTTTCAAATAAACTTTACGCAATTGCACAGAGCTTTCTTCCTTTAGCCAGATGGATGCTGTAATCTGAATTTTGGCTTTTATCAGGTAGAATCAACAATTTTAAGATAATTTCATGTGCCACAACATCATGCTTAGAATTCCGTAATACGTCCTGTAAGTGGTATTCACATAATAGTTCATAAACAAAAACCATACTATTTTATTAAAAACAAGAGTAAAAGAGTTCAAGAAAATTAATAGGTTAGAAATACAGTGTTTGGCCAAATGGAGAGTCCTAAAAGGGCCTAAGCTCTGCTAACAATGGTCATGCTAGAATTAAACAGTGATAAGAAGGCAATCGGGATATAACTAAAAGCTTAGGTTTGAATACACTGACAAAAGTTTATACGTTCATAAATAATTGAATACAACATTTTTGAATACCATAATACTATATAAGCTAAGCACAATGCTTTCCTGGTAACGTTTGAGAAGGGATGCAAACTGAAGATGGATGTCAAGCAGACTACGAAAAAATCTGTTTTTGGAGAACCAACAATCCCAGGAACACTGCTAAATGGAGCCAAGCTAATGCTCTACAATTCTACTGTGGATTCAAACTTTGATAAACTTTGTGATACCTTAAACATAATTTAGGTTACAGCCATTACAAAGATCATGCTTGAACAAGTTTGCAAATTCACAAATGTCCTAATTTGCTGTGTACTCAACCCCTAAGTGCTGGTCATTCAAATGGAAAATATTGGCTGTATCATCATCATTGATCAATAGTAGAAAAATGTACAAAATAAATTCTAGAAATATGGACACTAACCCTATCCTTCTGGAGAAGAAGCTCTTCTTCGGATATTTTCCATGGATGACTTTCTTCCGTTTCTCCTTGCGATGACTTCAGCATCCAGTCAGCCGTCCACTTGTTAAACTCCACCATGCTGGAACAACCAAGCGAGGTCATGCAATGTCACAATACACAACCCGAGAAGTTTGCACCTCAGCGAAAACCCGAATAATGCCAACAATATATCAGATCCACAACATGCACCAGATTGCACCTGTTTATTTAGCCATTGCAAAGTTCAACATGTAACCCAAATTTCACAGGTGATATAATTATAGGCACATCTTCACATTTCATGTTCTAAACTTTGTTTCTATATAATATGTTTGTAGCATTGCTATGATATCTGGTTTCTTCTCGGCTGTTAAGGGCATTTAATAAAGTGCTACACATGCTATCTGTATCACTCTGCTTTCCATCTGAATAGCTGTAGTAATGGCACTTATTTATTCTTATTACCAAGGTACTTAGTATAGTATCATTCTTATTTGTAAGCCACAATGCACATCTATCATAGTTAATGTTCACCTATGCAAGGAACATGTGGCAAAAACTAAGCACTGCTGCGCCTACCTTTCTTCAGCTGGGTGCTTGTTCAAGTCAGGTAGGACAATCATGGATGAATACTCGATGCGGAATTTGCTCAGCAGCGTTGCCATGCTGAAGAATCACAAACAGTTAATGCTATAACATAAGTAGGCAAACATGATTTAACGTCACAATAATTCAAACTTCCATATGAGTCATAACATGCACTTAACTGATTTAAATCACTAATTAATTAAAATAATTGCTAGTAAATTCAGTGAAAGAGCTAATTATTTTCAAAGTTTCGCCAAGAAAAGGAAGAGCAAATGTACAATCCCCGATATGGATGCATAATAAGACCTGCATCAGTTTCCAACATTCAGCTAGGTAACGAGTCTCTGTACACAGAACCTGTCCACTGTGTCCAGTGCCTTTATGAGAAAGTTCAAAGGTGTAGCTAAAGAGGCACAACGCACCAACTGATTTGATCCAACTAAACCCAGTTCTCCGTCTGTACAGTGTTTTAATAGCGTTCTGAAAAATCCGGTATTTAAAGATTTATGCTCCAATCGATCATGTTTTGCATATGATTAACGTCTTGGCTAACCCTACCTTGGTCTTTGCTCTTATGGTATTGTCTTGGCCGACCCTACCTTGCACTTCCACCCGTATGGTACTGTCTTGGCTGACTCTTCCTTGCTCTATGACCTTATGGTGTATTAGTACCATAAGGGCAAAGAGCAAATGCGCTAATTTTCCATAGAGCTATTAGCAATATATCTATCTTTTTCAACAAAGCATTGTAAAGATAGAGCACTTCCAAATATTTTTACTTCAACAAAATATATCTTTAATATTTTATATTCAGATACAATGTAGTTTACGGTTTTACCTCGAGAGATAAATACAAATAAAGATCTTAAAAAGTTAGAAAACTTACTGCCGCTGATCTCTGTCAAGTGCTGATTTTTTGCTTCCTGCCATGTAAACTCTCAGTTTGCATCCCTTCCATTGTTTTTTCGTTGTGAGAATGTATGGAATGAGTAAAGTCAAACCTGAAGAACAAAGCGAGTTTTTCAGCTGCTTGTACAACGATTTGCCTTTTATAACATAGTTAAAAACAGCATGCTGTCTCTTTCACATACAATTACAATGTGCTGCATTAGCAACCGCTCATATTTCATCAACGGTGAGCCACTGGGATCCTCTACAAAGTTTACTCTGTCAAGCCAAAAAACCACAAAATTGTAGCAAAAATGATACGCCAACGGTCGTGTCTCAGTACCAAATGCACAACATTGTTGCTGGTTAGTTGTTGTCCAACAGTATAGTATCATAACAGATGATAAGCATGGTCCTCCTCTTTTGTCAAGGTCTGAGACTGGTACTACCAGAGTATAATCAGTAGCCAAGACCTGACATCATTTCATGACTTGCTTCTAAGGAATAACATCAGATGAATAACATCAGATGATACATTTTTGATATAATCTGAACGCAGATTATATTGCAGTACATTCTATCTCGCTCACAACAGCATCTCCCCTTAGAGACAGAGCTAAAAAGGTTCACTTATCTATAGAAACAATTGTCAATGTCTTCGTTATTTTCTCTGCAACTAACCTCCATCATCAAACAGCCACCACACGTCGATGAAACCCTTGTTCCGAGTGTCTTTCGCAACAACGTTGTTTGGAAGTTGCTTAGTTTCATCATTCTGTTCATCATCGCTTTCTTCTTCCTCTTTCTCATCATCTTTGTCCTCATCATTGTTGTCGACATCTTCCCGCATCAGTTTGTCTTCATTCGGTGGACCATTGAGACCGCTGTGGACACTTATTTCGACCTCATGAAGACGTTGATAACCTTAGAACATTAACAGAATGATATAAGTTGGCCATGCCTTCGATAGACATCATTATCAAAGATTACGTATGACAGCTGTAGTAGTTAGGTTATTCACAAGAACACAGGTTTATTAAACCAACAATAGAGCAATGGCAAACACCTGAATCAGCACAATATATCCAAAAGACCAACTCTTGACAGATGATAGAAGGTCTAGGTTTTCAGGCTGATCAACAATCAAGCTGTACAGTGGCACATTACACCGATTACACTGTGAAACTGCCACGTATCTTTTAAATACCAAGTGCTCTAACTCAAAGCTCCCAGGCAGTAAGAAAAACAATCATATCCAATAAAACCATAAATTTTATAACAAGGCAGGTAAATGGTAATGGTCCAGTTAACTAAGGATCAGCACCGTAAAACTGCTAGATACATTGGCAACATAGAGAGCCATTCCAATACAGCAGCCAGACAATGAGTTATTTACACAATCGATTGAGACAACAACAGTCCTGACGTCAATGCAAAGCAACTGTTTCTCGACCCACTTTTAAAGATGCCAATCAAACAAAGAGATTAAGAGAGAGAGACGAAGATAAGCTGACAGCAGCTAAGTGTTGAAAAATCCAATACCGTCTATGCCACTTGGTGAGAGATGGGAGAGATCAAGGCCAGTTCTCAGTCGGAGTATTCCCACACCATGGCGCAGATCAAAGGCATCACTGAAAACAAATGAACAGTCACTAGAGATTTTCCCCGCAACCAAACACTGGCATGAAATCTTTAACATAAGTTTAATAAACGTGTGCAGATATAAAAAAACTTTAAGAACTCAGACTTCTATTGCAGCAGAATATGAATGCAACGCTACAAAATGTTTCGTTAAATAAGTAATTTACTTCTAAAGGCAATACATCAAGACTCTGATTGTTTACCTAAACAAAAATTGTTTTAAATCAACAAACTGCATCTGACATTTACGAGCAATTTCTTCAATTTCAATTGTCTCAGCCTCTATTAACAAAATTAGTCTGGCCAGATACTCTTGCAACCATACTCATCACCTTCCTATATAACAAGTTCATATGATTATTTACTTATCAAAATAATTTATCTAGCACATTCAAATAACCAAGGTAATCTCTGTGCCAGTTTAATAAATGATGTCAAATACATATAACATCATTTAAGTTGGCACAGAGTGCCATACATGCGTGAATGCCTACTTAATGTATGTATGCTTACTTGATCATTCCAAAGTATTCAGCAACTTCACTAGCTGGGGCTCTGTGCCAGTCGGACTTGAAACCAATCAGTAAAGTGTTTGGCTTTAGTTTGCCCAGTCCAGCTGTCTATAAAACACAACCAAATCAAGCTGAACGTAGAAATCAGGATTGTGACAAATTTAACGACTCAGCAATAAAATTAAAATCTTGTGCAATGTATTGATGTCTCTTACAATCAGTAACAAACCAGATAGAATGACACCATGTATACCACTTTAATACGACAATACCAACAACCAAAGCAGCAATTGCCATATCCTCAAAACCTATGCAACAATACAATTCGATAATTCTTTAACAATGCAACAGTTTCAATGCAATAGTATCGCTGTCACATTTCCGCAATTAACCCTTTAACAACAAGCTGCATTGTTTTCCCATGCATCTTAGCACACATTCATCACTAAAAGGGTTAAAAACATGCTAATTAGTAACATTTTTATTCCTGACAACAGCCTCTGCAGCCAAAACCACTTAGACTCAAATCTTAACTATATGCTGAATGGCAACCAAGTATGAAAAAATAAATGGTCAATGCAGTCAGAGAGTACATTAAGAACTACCCCGGTAATAAGTAACCAACCTGTAGCAAGGACTGCACTCCCAATCGAAGTGACTGAGCCATTATCGCAGCATAGAAGGATTTTGTTTTACGCTTTGTCAACCAGATATAAGCCTTCTTTGAAAGAGCCCTTAGATCAATCAGTTTGTCCTCTGGATCACCCTACAAATTAAAAAACATGAACTGAAAGGGAAGTACAAAGGAAAGGTAAGACAATTGTGATAGCGATCATTAACATCATGTAAATCGCAATTATTTAGTTCTATCCACCAAAATTAAAATCACTAACCTTAAGAGATCAGAATTCAAAACACAAAAGGAATTGTTGAAATATGACCACATCATATCACCCACCAGTACTAGGTTCTCAAAATGTGCTATATAAATTAATTAAAGCAGTGACCGCCAAGGACGAGTTAACTCGTCCTTCAGCCAGTCATTTAACATGGCGTGTAGGCGGTCAATGTGTTAAAGTAGGGACTGTGTAAACTATTTTTAAAGACACCATAGTAAGTGTGTCTAGATCGAATGCAGGCAGATAAAACATTCAGAAACATACTGAAACTGGATACTTACCGGAATGACATGACCGCAGACCATGAGACCAACGTTTTTAGTGATGCTGACAGAGAAGTCAACCAGACATTTGCGATCCATTGGTGATCCGGTGAGAACCAGGACTTGAGGCCTGGAATTAAAATTAAACACAATTAAACTTAGGAAATCATTGTCATTTTCGTCAAGTAATGCTGATGATTTTCAGCAGTCAGTGTAAGCAGGGTCTGATATACAAGACAGACGAGATACGATGCAAGATATCAATACACAGTGCTTCATACAAGCAAGACCTTGCAAGACAGATAAACCATAGGTACACAACTGCGCATATTTTTTGCATATTTTTATGTATACTAGACACATGAATAACAATTAAAATTTGAAAAAGTGCAAAATAAGAATGCTGAGTCCTACTGAGCAGTTAGTAAAATGAGAAATTGCTGACATAGAAAGCACATGAAAACACGTTCCTCATTTTCTTTATTTACTAAAAACATCAGCATAGCCAGGAAAATATTTCTGACAGTGGTTTTCCATTTTGGGGTTGCCAATGGACATGGTCACAAAATTCAAAGCATTAGCCTATAAATTGTTTTTAAAATTTGGAAATTTATTTTAAATAATTTAAAAATAAGAAATAATAATAATGATAATATATAAATTTAAATTAATTATTAAAATAATTTATTTTAAATAATTTATTTTGGGGCTTTGAACCTGCAAACCCCCAAATATGTCCATGATTAAAAACTTTGTTGCCCTATCCTAGCTGGTACAGTCACATCCCTGAAAGTCCGACAGAAAATCATGTTAGTAATCAATAAAAGAATGCACAATAACAACTCTAGTCAACATCAGACATAAATTTGTCCATTAAGAATAACTAATAAAAACAACTGCTGATTAACCTACATGTTAAGCTTTCACAGTACCTGAAATTCTTAACATGCTCGTTAATGTTGAGAAGCTTGTGAGTATTCTGTAAGGCATTTTTATAGACATGAGCTTGTGTTGAGGATCCCCAGTTGATATCTGATAAAAGCAAACAGAAGAACAATTAGCTCAATTATATTTTAGCCTAACTCTTTCGTCTTTGTGTATAGGTTGCTATGCAACCCTCTACTTTCTTGTGCAAGTTATGAAACATCCTTAGATTATATACAACATTCATATCTGCCAATTCATATCTATAGAAGACCAAATATTAACCATTTTCAATACATGCACCAACAATTTTATTCATCTCCTCATTTTCTAGTTTTCAAGAACGAATATAATTAATAAACATCGCTTCATTCACATATAAACATTAAAGCTAAATAAAATTAGGAAAAAGGATCAATTCAACATTTTCCAATTCCACCCATCCATCCACCCACCAACCAACCATTATCCTACTTAGTTCAACACAACATGCATATATAACGTTTCACTGAAACACTATTCTCACCTGGTTTGCGGTAATGTACATAGAAGAATAGTCCAGCAACAATGGCAATGGTAATGAGTGCAGTCCACCAGTTAATGATGAACATGACCGAGACACAGAGCAGGGCACCGGCCAAACTTAGCCACATAGAATAATACTTGAACGCTGGTCTCCAACCTACAATGAAACAAAATTACACTTTAGCTTTCTATTACTTCTTTCCGTACAACTCTACCTGCTGCCTTGACCAAAACTGACCAATAGGTTTGACAGTCTAATGCATTTCAATCAATCAATCAATCAATCAATCAATCAATCAATCGCATTTGGATATTAAAGTAGCAGATAGAATGTTGAACATTGAATAATAGTTGAATGGAGAAGATGCATTTCGCAGTGTAAATCTAATCCAAAACAATGAAGAGTTCCTAATTCATAACCAAAGCATTGCTATCATGCCAATGCCACCCTATTCAGACAGAATCCAAAACTGAAGACACAGGCTAAATCTTTGTGTTATTCCCGATATGCAAACAATTGTATTAATGTGAATAAAAACAATGATGATGATGAGCCAAACCTGGAGACTTAGCGAGCGATGCATCAAAGCAGGAATAGTTGACGAGTGCATATGACATGAGGAAAAAGTTGGAAATGAGTGGAGCTATGGCATTCAGATCACCTACAAAATACACATCAACAACCTCACTGTCAATCAAGGCAATGTAATGTAACCATAAAAAGCACATCTTAAAAGGACCTCTTGGAAGTCTCAAAGTAAAAATATTTTCCAAGTATAATCCATTTATCATATAATTACCATGTCTCAGTTCTTCAGCTTTCTTATTTTTAGATTGAATTCTTACAACTTGCTTTGAGACAGCACACAATTAAGCAAGTTTACTTCCAGCAATCACTGTTCTTTCCCTTCATATATATAAACTTTAAAATGGGACACAGATTAGACATAATTAATCAGACTCATTTCTCCAACAAAATGTAGAAAAGTTAGTCATTTCAAAACAATTAACACCAAATTATGGCAGAAAATACAGGCAAAATTGAGTGAAGCACAAAACCAGCACAAAAGCACTGAATAACAAGGATTAATTTTAAACAATTAATAAAAAAAGAACATTACAAAACAAAGATTATCTGATGCAGATGCACTGAATAGAAGCAATTAATAAAGACGACTAAATAAAAAAGCAGAAACACGAGAAACAAAGACTAACCAATACAAATGCAAGCAAGTGCGAGACCGAAGGCTAAGGCGTAGGCACGTCTTGGTTCCTCGCCTTTGCCATAGCCTTTTGCAAAGATGTGAATATGAGGGAAGATCTTGTCTTTGCATACAGCCTACAATCGCACGAGATACATTAATCACCATTTCGCAATAATTTTGTAACTTAAAAGTAATGTCATGTATTCTGTGATATTCTGCTCCCCATTTGATGCCATTCTATCCAAATTTAAAACTCTATCACCATCATCCTCATCCATCAAGTAAAAAGTTTTAAATTAACGTTAATAGTTTAGTCTAGAACTCAAAATATGTAAAAACGGTCTGCTAAATGTCATCTATTTTATTCAAACAGATTACCATGGTGAGCTGGTTTACCACTGAAATAATTCTTAGAGTATTCAATACATTCTTTACATTCTTCCTTGTCAACTAACAAATCTGATTGCATAGCCATAAAGCATTTAACTCCGTCGATTATGCCGATTCTTTGGTAAACTGCAATAAACCAGACTGGTAAAATATGCCAAAAATGAAAGAGCACAGATATATTAACAATGAAATAAGACTAACTTGAAAAACTCGTGGAGCAGAAACGAGGCTGGCCAGAGCAGATGAGAGCGTTGCAGATACTATTCCAGCAATAGTAAGTGGCCCAAAAGCAGACACCATCTGCATGACCTGAAACGAAGATATTAAAAGACTTGTTTCAATCTTTAAATATCGCACAGTCATTTTGTACAGACAACATAAACTTAAGAAATGATCCCTTCAGTATGTAAACACATACTGACTCTTCAACATCCAGTTGCTCTAACAGGTTTTAAATAACCATAACCATCAGTTTATTGGAACAATAGCATACAATTTAGTAATCATATCATCAAACTAGTAACAAGTAATCTGCTGGTCACCAAAGGTAACTCAGAATGAACTGCAGAGTGCTGCTGGTTAGGGACACCTATAAACATCGTCTGGTACTAGATGGTTGACAGAGGTTATTTCAGCTACAATTCATATTAAAAATATCTTGTTACGTGTGCAATTGTTAGCATTCTAGTATAAAACATCAAACTTTAACTAAGAGAACGTTCGTTAATATGCTAAGTATTTTAATACATGTGCAATTACGACATCTTAGTATGAAACATCAAACCTCAACTAATAAAATGAGAGGAAGTCATTAAGTTGTCATTAAAGTTTTAAGACACAATTGAGATCATCATTGTATTATGAGCTAGAGTAATTTGACAACCAGTAACCATGGCTTGTAATAATGATACTCTCATTCTAAGCATGTGTTAATGTCAAACATATTATACTTAAGCATACATATTTCTATTTATATTCATAAGCACTGACTTTTAAATAAAATGCCCATAAACTGGACTGCATATATGCTTAGCCCTTAACAGCAAGCGTGTACTAAAAGTGACTCATTGTTAAAGTGTTAAGACGCAGTTGAGATCATCACTGTACTATGAGCTCAAGTATTTGACTACCAGTGACCATGGCTTGTAACGATCAAGAGATATCTATCACGAGAAAGTGGTGCTATACAAATTTAAATTTAGGAAACATTTACAGGTACATTTACACAAATCATTTACATTTATATCACCACTACATCATCCTCCACAACAGAATAACAGCCGTACAACATAACAACAGGTTCTTCAATGGCAGTCATAAAAATGCTCATATACAGACATACAATGCAACAATAACAGAACATCAGTTAACATTAAACCATCATCACTGCCACCATATCTCTCACCTGCATATCATTATGCAGTCCATAATCGCAGCTGCCTGGAACACAGGCCCTGCTTTCCGTTTCCAAACTCATAGATATGTTATTAAGTAGAGAGTCTGCATTGATGTCTTCCGATGGGAAGGCAGTCATCGTATAATTTGCCACTACACCGATCAAAGTGTCGTTCAACGTCTCGTTAAGAGGCAGGAGAATGGCAGCAGCTGGTCCGGCAGCATCTCGCACAATCGCCCATCCGGTCATCCAAGCAATGACCAAGTAAACCACGGTTGTCACTAAGATGGACAGCAGCGTCCCTTTGGGAATCGCTTTCTGAGCGTCCTATTCAACAATAGATCAGGAAACAACAGATCGATGTAATATTCAGATCATACGATTCTTCTAATTAAATTATTACGGTACGAGAGAATTATATGCATCACAGTTTGACAAACTTTATTTGAAACTGTTTGATAATTCTGAGTCAATTGCCTGGATTTTGATTCGTTGGATTATGCCAATATAACTAATCAAATACTTTAATCGTATACAAGCAAATGGTGTTATCAGCAACTACTGTGATGATTCTCATCTCTGTGAACAACAAATTATAGACAATGGAGGAATGGACTGACCTTAAGGTCACCTGATATGTTTGCCCCAGCCAGAATTCCGGTAGCAGCTGGGAAGTAAATGGCAAACACGGAGAAGAAGGTGTGCCCATCACGGAAGTCTGGAACAAAGTTGTCCCGAAACGTACTCACTGAACAAAAACATGACCAAATTAAACAATACAGTTACCTCCAATGAAAATGGATAGAGTTCAATTTCCTTTAAAGTAAGTCATGTTCTGCCCACATTTAAAAATGTAGGAACACCATGAAAGGGCAAGACCATATTTATTAACTTTAAAATGAGCTCCAATTTGCATACCAGTTGTTCAAAGCAAAACAGAAAAATAAACAGCTTAAACTGCACAGAACCCATTAAACAAACTTTACTGTCTCTAACAGACTTCATGCAAATCAGATGCTTTCTTGAACTTCAACTTGATTATACAATGTTAACTATTTAAATTATCAATGCCAATAACTTACAGCTAAAATAAACCCGATATTTTACTGAAATCGTTCGGCTAAAGCACAACACATGACAATAGCAAAATATCAAAACCTATCTTGAAGGCAGATAAATCATCACATGCACTGGGATTCAACCCTCATCTCGAAAGAAAAGATAATTACACCTTAATCACTCAGCCACTATTCAGCTGCTGTGGTCCACCGGAAAGAACAATGCATTGGAAAACTGCAAAGACTCACGTACTGCTATATCCAACAAAGCCTCTCTCGTATTTTTCTTTCGTCGGTGGAATTAGTGTTCCAATGACAAAGTTTATAATTGCAACGACCAGAATTGCCAGGAGCACCAGCTGAGCCTACAAACAGAAAACCGGAATTAATACCAGCATCAATGACGTTCCTCTCCAGTTACTTGCCAATTCGTGCATAACTGGAATTGCAAATGCGCTACGATTTCCGAAACCAGGACAGGAAATGTTTTAAGACCCAACAGCGCTGACCTGCACCCAGATATTCAATGAAAATTATATTGGGAAAGTACACCAGTGGAGTCACCCTGCTCTAGGCGAGCAGAGACTTGTGTTTCTCTAGACAAACAGAACAACTTGAGCCACAATATTTATCGGTATTCAACTCTGGTAAAACCTTACACGTTCAATGAAAAGATTAGATATATTATTATTTATAGATATATTAATTACTGGCGTTATTTAAGACTTCAAAATATACATCAACAATTGACCAATAGTAGATTGACGACTATTGTGATGACTAGCTGTCATGTTTAATTGAAAGCTATGCCCTTAATAGATAGATAGCGTTCTTAACGCTGGTCAGCATGTAGGTACTTCAGAGTGCACATACATCTAGCTGCACCTGGATAAACGGCATGTAAAATTTTTAAAACCATTGTACAAGACCAACCTGGAGAGTGGAGAACATGCAAGACCATATTTTATAGTTGGTGCCACTGAGTATGAATGTAAATAAGTAGTCAACCAAATCAAAAGAGCTGTATTAAGCTGCACATAGAGGCCATGAGATTTGTTTTCGGTTATTAGTATTTACCTCACAGCGAGATCAGGGGTTCAGCTTTCTGCACTTGGTAAACTGACATCAGAGGCATTTTTCTCTTCAGCAGATGAAAAGAGTTGCGTGCTTAACTGATTATTGCAAATGCATAATACACTTTGTCTTGGGGTGCATAAATAGTAAAATGCTCAATTTTTTTATATAAACAAAATCTAAACTCTTACAAAACTCTCTTACCCGTACAAATTTGGGATGAGATAAAGATAGCCAACATATTTACTCTACCTTCAACACCTTTCTAAGGCTACACAGTAAGTCTGAAAGCATGTGTGTACAAAGGATGCAGTGACAGAATTCACAATTTATATATAATAATAATAATATTTTTTCTTTAATTCAACGCCTGCAAACGCACTGCGCTTTACATTTACAAGTTATGCGGTAATCTTAATTAAACTTAACTACTAACAGAACAGACAGCTTTGCAATTACACGGCGCCAATAGCAGCCTACAAAGCATGTCCGCCCAACGGGAGCTCGAACCTGCTACCTCTCGCACTCTACGCCAGCGTGTTATCCATTGCGCTACCGGGCCCCCCATGCCTCTGTATATGATTAAGCATTACCTTTGCCTCCCACGACAAACCAGCCATCGCAATACCCATCAGCACGACAGCGGTTATCAAACCAATAATGCGAACATCGTTGATTTCATCGACCATAAGGCAGTCATGTTCCTATTCCCACAAAACAAGGAGAACAAAAGATTAATTGCATCGTCCATAATTACAGCATCATCATTACTTTTAATATTCGAAATAGGTCTTAAATCTTAAAAATATACATAATATTTATGGTCAACAAAACGCCAATCTTGTTTATAAAGTTGCTATTGGTGACCTGCAAATGCAGTATTTATTATGAACCAAGTGCTTCTATTCATTTCTTTTATCCTCTTCCTACATTCTTCTCCTGTCTGGTTTTACTCTGAATACAAGCCCAACATATCAAAAGTGTTCATGTATAAGATTCCACCTAAGGCTGAAGAGAGTTACTAGATCATGTCTAAAGTACTAGAAACGATCTATATCTTGTCAGTAAACTACACAATGGTTCAGCAGTACAGAGCTTCCTGAATAGAGCATTTATCAAGTTCCTGATAAGCAGGGTTTCCTTGAAAAACAGGGATGCACAGCATTCTCAAATTTCCTTTATGAAGCCATGCTTTGACTCATCATCAGTACTTGAACATGTCTGTCACACTAATGAAATTTCTTAATTCCATATACATAAATATGTATATATATAATTTATACATATATAATTATATATATATAACTCCATGACCAAATTAGTCAAACATTCCATATGGCAGAATCACATGAATTGAATAGGAAATGCCATATTCATAGTTTCAAGTAGGCAAAGCAGCTAAAGAAACAGGACTAGCCAGATTGTGGTGCCACGAGTTCTACTGCTTCTGTCTAGATCTTTGCTAGCTAGTGTTTACATCTTAGAAAGCCTGTGTATGGAAGACTTACCCATTACTTAATGTGCATCATCATAAAACAGTGCTGCTATATAAGTAACATGACTAGCTTAGCTCTGAAGGATAAACGAAATGAAATGCAATGTTTGAAAGTGGGATAACAAAATAACCTGTTGTTTGCTGTTCAATCACTAAAATTGATATAGAATGGAACTAAAAGCTTTAGGATCAGTTTTGTGACACTGGTCAGCCAGACTGCAAGCTACCATCACGCAGAATTTAAGTTTTAACCAGTACATATTCGTAAGAACAAGAACCACAACTTGTTCAAATAGGAAATTCCCTCACAGTCTGCCAAATCAAACACACTTAACCATTCAAAAGTCTTAAGAAAGCAGAATTCACAGTTGCAAGACACTATTTCGTATTGGTTTACTTTGCACAGCTATCTGTTTGTTCAGCCCTTGAGTTCAACCTCACAAAATGAGTCACTAACCTCACGGAATACCCTTCTGCTAGAAAACGATAAACCATAATCTACTTAAAACTGCACACAGCGACCAGTCACCTTGCCTTTAATACTTAAGCACTCTGACTTTATAACTTGTAGACTGGTGAATGGACTGCCATACACAGGCTTTCTAAGATGTAAACACAAGCTAGCAAAGACCTAGACTGATGAAGCAGTAAATATTATCCTTTCAATCACATAAAAAAATCTGTCTTACTTCCACATAAAACTGAGCAAAATCTCTTTATAATGCTACAACACTATCTTTGCCAGTCACATAACTGGCAAAGATAGTGTTGTAGCGTTATAAAGAGATAATTTAAAAAGAATATACTATGCCATATTATTTATTTAGCATTTGCAGTACGCACTAAGCCAGCGCACAGCATCATCATCAGCAATATGCAGAGCGGACAGTCCACAAGGAAAACCAGTTATTCTGCAGTATACGCCATAACAAGGCAGCATAATTTTTAAAACAGGTTAGTGCTGTATCTTCTAACATCAAAATTATTTTTAGATTTTCATCCTTGACCTGCAATATAAGACATCTCATTACAATGATCCATGGCTTAGATTGCTTCTGGTACAAATGGATTTTGGCTGTGAAAGTAAATGTTTTTCACGATACTTGCCAGTAAGATGTCTCGAATGGTTTCAGCAAATCCAACAACGTACATGGCCACGGCCACTGCATTGGCGACGGAAAACACAATACCAATGGCGCCTCCAAATTCAGGTCCAAGACTGCGAGATATCATATAGTAAGCCCCTCCTAAAAGTACAGCAATAAGCGCACTTATTCCACATTTCAATTAATGCAGAACATGTCTAATAATTTTCAAACATCACTGTAAAATAATAATACAGGAAGCTATAGATACATTATTAGGAAGCAACCTGACAAATAGCAATATTGTTCTGCTAATTAAAAACACCAGTATCATGACTCTTCAGGTCATACATTGGGAAATGCCATCTTAATTCAGGAATAAAGAACACCCATTGGATACAAAACAAATCAATGGCAGATTATCAACTCAATAATTACATGCGAAACGATAAGCAGGTGTGCAGTTGCCAATATTTTATTATTATTGCCAGTCAAAACCATTGCAGCAAAACCACCAAACAACAGTTACCAGGAAAAAGAACAGGTGTTTATAATATCATGTATACTTGTACAACTTGAACATCAGGTTCAACAATTTTATAATATTCTCTTATTACAGAGAAAATGTAAGAAACACTGCCCAGGTTAAGCCTTTACAGCGTTGTTGCTTTAATGAATAAAGTAGGTTGGATCACGAATGCACATAAGGATCACTAACATTTGCATATGACAGGTCTTTCAATTCTGTATAATTATAGATAAACATCACACTACAGTGTCTTCTAGAAGCCTGAACACAATGTGCTCCTTTAGATTTCACTGGGCACATAGCGTCAAAAGATTCATGAAGTCAGTTGTGCAAAATAAATATATGGCATCATACATTACACACTTGCAAGCACAAACAAAAATTAACTTGGGCCATAGTTTTAAAGCAGTATAATATTTACTGATACTTAGAACACAATAACTGTTTTACACACTTATCATAATAAATTATAATGCAAATAATTGCTTCACAACTTGGCTGCATAATGAATTCCAAATTAAATTAAACTAAAATACAAATTCACATTATCATAACACAACCTCATTTTGCAGTGGTACTAGACATTGCTCCAAAAGTAGCAGCACAAGAGTTCGATTAAACAAATTACTTCGAGATATAGATGCACAGTTTTGAAATATGCTGTATATCACATCCATGGTAACATGCACTTACATTCCTACAACCTGGTGCATTATATAACTGTACTGTAATATGAACCTCATGTACGCAGACAAAGATATCTTTAGCATATATGCCATGTGTGAAGAGCTCCAGCTTATATGTATACAGGCACTCTGTCAAGACAGAAGAAATGTCAAGAGAATATTCCATGAATATGCCAATCCGTTATTCATCCGAGAGCCACTCTGAGTAGGAGATTCAAGTGTGTATTAATGCTAGGTTCCATGAAATGTTCTCTAGAATGTATGCATGCCTATTTTAAGAATCCACTAATAGCTATTACCGTGGAGCACATAATGTAGAATAGATACAAGTAACAGGCATTACATTTCATAGTAAAGTCCAGAAACAAACACATGCACATGCTGATAAACTATCCACCTAGTAACTTCCAGGCATTTTCATCCAAAAAATATCCTCGTATTTTAAATATTAAAATCACATGGCTAACAAAGAGCAGTGGGGTTAGGCAGAGCAAAAACTGTGATTACATAGTGCGATAGTTCAGCATGCAATACAACAAATAAAGAGAGCGGGTAATGAAATAGCAGCTGCCTACCTCCTCTCACCAGACCGTTTGTACAGATGGCCGACATCGACAATGCAGTGAGCACGGTCACTACGCTGGCCAGCAGAATAACAACAGAGGCGAAACCAATACCTGCCTGACCTACGACCCAAGACAGGCGCAGAAACAGCATCACACCAAAAATGTTGAGGACACATCGTACCTGAAAAGCAAAATGTATGCAAGTATGTATGTATGTATGAATTGTTAGTACCCCTTCAAGATGTCTACTCAGAGGTGCTCTCGACTATAACATAGACACTGAATCGAAGTTTCACACTGAAGTGCATGAGCAATTGCGAGTGAAGAACTTGCTCAGGGTCCCTATGCGGCAGCCTGAGGTGGATTTGAACCCACAACCTTCCGGCTCCAAGGCACCGAACAAACCTCTACAGTTAACACCACCGTGCCCCACAAAGAATCAATGAAAATGCTTACAGTGCCCAGAGTTCATGACTTCATGCAGGGATGCTAATCAATCTAAGCAAAGCCATCAACATTCTGAAACGTCATGCCCTGACATCTGTCTCATCCGAAAATAACAGTCGCAAGAGTTGAAAAGATTTCAAGATTTCACAACTTATAGTTTATCTGATCATTCACATAAATGTGGCCAGATAGAGATCAGAGTTATTACGTGCAAAGATACAGATTAGGTAAAGGCAAAATTAGGTACATCAGCTTTATCAAAAGACTACAGGCACAACAGGAAATCTCCAGATCTAATTTGACCTTTTCCTATTAAATAAATAAATTTATAATGAAATTTGAATCCCATGCAGAATTGTTTATCTACAACCTTCAACGAAAAGAAATAACATACAAAGAGAAAATAAATGTGGCAGATCTAGTTTTCTAAGCTAACTGGTATTTGATGCTGTCAAAACAGCCATTGTTATTTGCTGTTGAAAAAACCTGGCTAACAATTAGCTTCATTTAGTATAATGATACAAGATGAAGTATAATGTTACAAGGGTCAGAAATTCATTCAAACTTCCAGCACTCACAGGTAAACATGTGGGTCAAAGGATCAGCCTGGCAGAATTCCTAACTAAATCTCAGAAGGTTGAGCAAGTGCTATAATTCACTGCACGGCATTAAGTTCTCTGCTTCCATGGCCTTCTTATCTAAGGAGTGGGCTGCTCACATCTGAACCAATTAACTATTGCTTAGTAAATATATTTCACATCATTATTGTTGAAACATGCACCTTACTATAAACCAAAATAGCTCTGCTACAGAAAAATGCACAGGTATTCAGTATTACCACTGAGCATATCAGTTTTCTCAACGCATAAAAATTCTATACAAATACCCAGAACAACAGTGTTACATTTCAAATGTGTAGGCTATACAGGGAATGAATGAGGCAATGCATGACTTAAAAATAAAAATGACTCACTCACCAGAACTCCTTGAATCCAGCCAAACTTAAGAGCCGCTGCAGCCGGTGCTTGCGTTTCTTCCTTAACGACAGTTACTTTTAAAGACTTGTCGCCATTTTCATCGTCGTAGTTCAGTAACTGATCAGCAGCTTCCTGAAAGTTAAATCACATATTAAATAGCTCAACAACAAAAAACATATCACCATCAAATCAAATCAACTCAAATCTTCTTATATATTGCAACCTAATCCTCAACAATGACATTAAAAGTTTGAAACTCGAATAGACATAAAAATGGTACTACCTTGGCAAGCATAGAGAAGTCCATAAAGAATAAACATTTCACTGAGTAGGGTCACCCGAATATTAAACACAGAAAAAAAGTAACAAGGTCGTCAACATAAGGAAGATAGCAGCATATATATATATATATATATATATATATATATATATATATATATATATAAACACACACACAGAATCACGAGATTAGACTCAACTCAAAATAACAACTGAAAGCATAGCCTATTCTTTAAACTAGGTAAGAAAGAGATGGATATAAATATACTTCACTACATAAGTTACTTAAGTTCATTCTTAACTACATGCCTTAACTACATGCCTTAACTACATGCCTTAACTACATGCTTACCCGTAATTCTTATACATTAAAAATTATAACTTTTAAAAGTGGAAGTCAGTAGACATGCACACAATCTATTTTTAAAGGTCAGCAGATTACTGGTTGAGGTGCATTTCAGATGATATTTCATTCCATACCATGTACCAAAGAACTTCATAGTGAAGCATCAAGTATTAGAATGAGCTTCTTAGGTTAATCTCATGATCTGATACAGGGAGGGTCAGCAGAAGAATTCCTGGTAAAGAGTTCCTATAGTAAAGTCTGTAAGAATGTCAGAGACGTGTAGCAGGAATCTCTAACCATTGGAGGGAGGAGATTGTGTTCAAGGCAATAGCAAAATTCATCTACATGATAATCGTTGATCTGGGTGATCATAAATAGACTAAACTCCACAAACTGTTCTAAAATATACTCTACTGCAATAGTCAATACATATACCAGTAGTCAAAACCTGTCTTGCAGGTCAATGACGATTTAATCTTTTACCCGTTTGCCCCAAGAATATCCCCTGAAAACGGGCTTAAAATTTAAAAATGAAAGGGTAAAGGGTTAAGGAAACTGAAAAGTTTATAAAGTTAAATAACTGGTACCATTCACCATTTTACAAAGCTTTAGAACAAAATTCTAACAATTATAACTTAGTGAGCTACCAGACGGCAATGTTTAACGCATTGCTCACTAAACCACGGTCATGCCAATAAAACAGGTAGCCCAACCAATACTTGTTTGCAAATTCAGATATTGTCGACCTGTGTTTGCACATGAGAGTTAGTTACTTGAAGTTTATAATTTTGGATTCTAAAAGGTAAGCAGACAGCTGAAGTTGCGTATTTGCAACAAATGGAAAACAGTGATTCATAAAGGGAGGACTAAAGGTGGCATCAGTGAAGGATAGTTCAGTTTTAATATTGCATCCCATCCACAGTCATCGACAAGACAGGGGGAGGGTCAGCAGAAGAGTTCCAGGTAAGAGTTCCTAGTAAAGTATGTATGTCAGAGATGTGTAGCAGGAATCCTCCAATGAATGCAACCAATCATCCAAAGAAATAAAACAACCGAATAAATCGTGTAACAGCTGAGTCTGAAGTGTCTGGTTTCTTTATCAGATCAGATGTTTATCTGAGAATCACTGACATAATATAATATAATCGATTACCACATTAGTTATCATAGACCTGTCTGCATCATGGTAAGAATGCTTAGCTGAATTTTTCAAGGGAAAAACACTTACGTAAAAATCATTTCAGATAACTTGTACACATATGCCTGTTAGTAAGAATTAACCTATAGATTTTTTAAAAATTTGCACTTCGAGTATATGAAATTAATCCATAAGAAAACAATACATATAAATTCAATCAAATACACAAATGAGGTTATAAACTAGTTCTACAAAATGACCTATTCAGTCCAGAAATCTTTCCAGACACCATTGTATAGAATTCTACAATCAATCAATCAATCAATCACATAAATTTATATAGCGGGAATTTTACAGGGAATTTTATGTTTAATTAATGACGTATATTACAATTAATCAACTGGTAGGACCACCCTGACTAATGACATGAACAAGCTATAGCTTTAACATGGCATGAAACATATCCGAATACATCCATGAACATGTACTCCGTTGATTTTAAAATATTTTTTATGCATTTTATTCACATATTAAAATTTATGAGCAAATTAAACAAGGCAATATTAAACAAATAATTTTTGACAACAAGTCAAATGACTCACATGTCAATGCCAGCTTGGTATAATATTAAATATCTCTATTGGCTCAAAATTTGATTCCCATTGTGTTATTTCGTGTAAAGTCATCACTGTCCTAAGTCATCACTGAATTAATATATTCTGTCAACTTTATGATGCCTTTCCATCACATAGCATAATAAAAGTGAAAACTCCTTGCAATTATAATGGCCATTCCACCTAGTTGTATGCAAATAACTCAGAAGTCAAGGCACAAGTTGAAACAGTATTAGGTTTGAATGCACAACCAATAATAAAAATTTAACACAGTTTTACCAACACTATGACTGACGCTCATAACAAGACCTGCCCTTATTTAAATGGGACAGTCGAGCAGTAAATTAAAAACTTCCATTTTCTCTACTCAAGTGACTACATGAGCTGTGGCAAGTAACGTTTTCACTATATGCGAAATATGATGAAAATCAATACATCCTGCAGCAAAGCCCTATCAGGCTGGATAGCAATACACAATGTAAATCTCATAAAATGCAGTAGAAGTAAAAAATTTAAATTAATGACTGGCACCAGTCCTTGTAAGTAGCATGAGACATGGTAGAATTTGAATCAAGGTACATTGTATATCTTAACAAAAAGAGCTTGCCTTATGCATGTTCTAAGTGTTCAGTCATATAGGCATTTGATCCTTGCCTACTAACTTTATTAGTCAATAGACTTCAGGTATGTAACCTTAATGATAAGGAAGTAAGCATAGGCAGGGAAAAAAAGACACATCAACATAAAATTATGATGAAGAGTTTGTGGAATGCCATTTGAAAATGATAACACTGTATCAGGTTGGAAGTACCATTGATGAGTCTATTCCTGATGTGGGGCTTTATAAATGTCATATCATAATTACAACAAAAAAGAAGCAGCTTTTCAAGCTTACATTCATTTGCATCAGATGAACCATTCAAACGAAATACACCATTCCCACGCAGGAAGCATAAGCCCAAATCATAGCACAAAAATGACCCCAATATCCACCACCGCTCGCTGCTGACTGCCAAACTGCCCACAGATGTTTGCAATAAAAAGTGCAGATTGCTTTTATTGATCGTTATTGATCAAGCTTTCATTAACTGGAGAGCAATGGGAATCCTTAATGATAGAAGTGCTCTAGAGGAAAGTTGGTTCTGCACAAGTGTAGCCAATGCAGTGCAGCTCTCCAAATCAAGTATTGGAGAATCATTTCCTGCATGTTTCAGAACATTACCAATTCATAGCCAACTAGTACCAAGGAATTTTTAAACTAAATTAAATAGCAGGTTATAAATAGTGGCAATTGCATTTGCAACCCCATGTAAATATTTACTTTGAATGCATACAAAAAGAAAATAATCATTTCTGCAGGGGCAAAATCTACAGTATGCTATTTAATCATGAAATAAAATTCCATGCACCGTCTGTGAACCATTACAGCAATCATAATGAAGACAATTACATCTAAGGAATCTAATTTAAGTAAAATCCTGAACCACTTAAACAGTATAAACAGTATGAACAATAAGTAAACAAAATGTATTAGCTTTTAATAAAGCGGCTCTAATTACACCTTGTCAACTATATTAATCAGAAATAACTTGTACTAATTTGTCAGTAGAATGCAATACAAAAGAAAAAACTAAAGATTGTAAATCTGAAATATTAATACTAACTTACTGGATTGCGAGAGATGCGATCTGCAGCTACCTGCTCAGTCGAATTAATATTAAGAATGTGTTGACATTCAAATTTTAGCCAAAAACTGTTAGCAGCATTCAATAAATGCAGAAATTTAAACTTAATTTGGAATAATACCATGCTAGAAGCATTTTGGTTGATACCTTGCAGCTGCCAGATCTACAGTTCTTTCCTCTACTAGAACAACCAGTTGCAGCAGTTGTCATAAAGAACACCAGAATGATTCTACATAGCTTAGACTTGTCATCAAATGATAACCTTGACTTGGGCATTTGACAGAAGGTTGTTTCAGGTTTTGGTCTCAGAAACTCAACAATGAATCAGGATTTATTTAATTATATGGCACCCAATTGTTAGAGTTGATGTACAAGACTTAGAAGATGAGTTTCAGTAGACAACTACCACAACTAACAACCACTGTGTAAACTATAATGTAAATTGTTGGTGAATGTTGGAACTTTATCCAGTTTGGTTTGACAAAATAATGTCATACTGATAACATATCATGCCTAAATTTCACTCTAGTTTAGCTTCTTCAATCTAATGTACATGTCAACATTTTTAATGCCACCTAGACTTTTAATTTGACATAAAGTTGCAGCATTTTGGATGCATTCAGCTTTAAAAAATTACAAATAGCTCAGTGTACCAAATTTCTAAGTTCTCAATTAAAAAACAACTTGAAAATCTATAAATTAGTTACACAGAGAGCTAATTGTAATTTTTCTAAGACTGAATGCATCAAAATTGCTGCAACTTTATGTCAAGGCACAATACAAGTCATCAGTTTCATATACTTTTAATCAAATTATCTGTTGACATGTTATAAAAGTAAGTCTACTAACCGCAACTTCGATATCATGAAGTTCGAGTAGTGTTGGTCGTTTACGCATGCCTCCAGTTGTCGACAGCAGATTTCGGTAGTGGTCAATGTGAGGAAGAGTTTCCAACGTGTTTCGACCGAATGTTTTCTGCCCCTGCGTATCGTACGATGATATACCATCGTCATAGGCCGGAGGGTAGGCGTGGTTACCCCCCTGTCCGTCCTCATCTTCATCTTGATTACTAGGCTCGTCAACCACGAACTCCACCTTGGCCACCTTGAAACGAGACGGATTCCTCTGCTTGTCATCGTCGCCGCTCAGTTGATTACCAGCATCCAAAGGTTCGTCGGACGGGATGGTGAAAGTAGCAACTCTCTCGGTGTCATCCATAATTATTTTCGTTTAATCTCGACCAATTTTAATTGTTTTCACGTCGACACGAGTCTGAAAGCAGACGACGACATTTGCAATAATAGATTACACGTGTTAATATGATTGCACACAGTTATCTTACTTATCTATTTCAACGATGTGTTAGCAACATGTCAAGCAGATGTCAAGCAGCGGCTCAGAAAAATATTAGACACACTAAGAGCGACGCGATCTGACCGACAATAATTAATTATTCCGACTCAATGTTATTTTATATGTAGCCTAGGCCAATATTCGAAACAGTAACTTGTGTGTAGGCCTATAGATCTCAATAGCAACTGTCTTCCTAGAACTGCCAGGCCTGCGTGTTAGCATAGGCCATACAATGCAACATAGGCCTAAAGGTCTAACTTTACTATGATAAACGTTTTAGACAAGGACAAGATTGCCTAGCAGATCTCAACAGTCAACAGCCTCGAAGAGCTTACGTAATACGCATGCAGGATCGATCGCTGCCCTACCATCCCTAAGGTCGGCTGAGCCTTCCAATCGGCAGATGGCGTTGGTAAAATCAGTAGTAGAGTGTGATGAGCGCCTTGCAATTGCATGGCTGTTATGTAGACAGTAAAATATTTCGACTCCTGCATAATTATATACACAACTTGTGTATCCGTTCATTGGCCTACTATGAATTGTTCCTAATCATATTGCATTGTGCCAGTATGAAATCAAACAAAGGTGATGGATTAATGCTATTATTATTGTTAGCTTCCTAAAGGTGGTTTGCTGTTGACGCGGATGAGCGTTGGTCCATTAATTAGGCCTAATGTAATTGTGCATAGATTGCTCTGGTCTTCAGTACTTTAAATACTGTCAGATGCACAACGTTTAAGCGTCATCCCGCTCAACTATATATGAAACCATTGTGCGCTGTCTCGCATTACCATAAACACTGTTCATAATAGGCAGATAAGCTGATATGAAGCCTAGAAATTAGCAACCACTCCCATCACAGCGAAGCACCAGGATTCGATTCGTTGATGGAACATATTGATAACCGTCAGTCCCTAATCCACTCATCAGCCACAACAGCGCATTGGAACCAAGTCAATCTTGTCAAATCCTGTATAGGTTCCGTCGTTTTTTGTCATGCCACTCCTCAAAGCATTACTGTCATCAGCAAAAACCAATTTTAAAAGGAGACCCATGCACAGCATCACTAATTGGAAACTGAATGCACACGAAACAACGCAACAGGAAATTGTGTAACCAAGCTTAGGGACGAATATGTAGGCCATTTTGGATTTTGCATAAATCAATAGCAGATGTAGAAGATAATATGCTACAACGATAGATACTGTCCTGTGGAATAAGGATTAACCATCTACACAGTGGCGTAGCCAGGAATTTATGATGGGGGTTGGGGTTTTATGGCCTGGCCGGATACCCTTTCTGACACCAACTCAACAGTAGGCTATTACAGTAAATAAAAAGGGAATAAAGTAACAAAGGAAAAAAGTAAGAAAAACAACTGTTACTACAAGCAATTGTTTTTTCTTACTTAAGTGGATAAATAAGGCCCAAAAAAAATAATGCTGTGTTTCCGGTAACAGAGCTCTAAAAAATTGGGTAGGTAGGTCGAAAAATATTTTTATTTTGGTAAAATATTTTTATACAGTGACTATCCGAAAAATTATACCCAACTACTTTTTTTGCATAAAGGTACACGCTGCTGCAACAAAGTACGTGTTCTAAGCAAGTATAAACTGCCTATTTCTCGACTGTCTGTACCTAAAATTGCTCTAGAAAACAATTCTATTAATTTCATTTTCATTTTCTTTTCTGGTAAGATAAAGTGGGAAGGGAAGAGGAAGATTAGTGCAAACCGAACATCACTGCTAGGGGTCGTTCCAGACTGGCCGAGCCAGTGACTAGTTACACCTAGAGGTTGCTAGATTTATTTTTCCTAGTCACCGTTAGAGGTGGCTCAAATGAGAATGATAAGGCTAGAGGTTTTTCAAGACTGGCAACCAGGAAGTAGTTAGGCAGGCGTGAAACTCTAAGGCAATGCCACTGTAAATAAAAATATTGCACAAAATTTTCCAAGTCTCAGCAATAAAAGTGAGTCGGTCAGGTTACCAGAAACACAACTTTTTTGGCCTAAGATCCAGCTTTATACGGAAAGCAATGTCACCATTCTATGTCAATAAAAAAAAAATTTTTAAGTTAGAAAAATTTTGAAAAAAAAATTTTGGATTTTTTTTTTATTATTTTTTTTTAAATAAATTTTTTTTACAAAATTATTTGAGTCGCGGCAATAAAAGAGGGTCGGTCGGGTTACCGGAAACACAACATTATTTTTTTTGGCCTAACCTGTAAAAAAACTTTTTCACCAGGCCAATGGGGGGTTTAACCCCCGAAACCCACTTGTTTACGCCACTGAATCTAGGCCTACAGCCATAGGCTCAGGCCAGGCTACACGTCGTGTTACAGGACGCTTTGGTGAACTTGCAGGCCTACTATTTTATGTCCTACTTTATAATAGATCGCCCGTGGTTTTGGACAATCCTTACAGAAGTAAAAGGATGCATTAGTCACAAAGGTCAAGCCTACCTTGTTAACTTAACAACGTTGACGAGGGCTAAGAATTTATTAAATGCATAATAATAATAAATAATGTTAAACTCGAGTAGGTTCATCATTTTGCTCCAATAGATCTAAATAAAATCCAATTCTATAAGTAGGATAAATAGGTGCTAGAGCAACTAAGCCTATTATTCTATTATTCTACAGAACGTGACTTAACTATGAGCGAGTAATTTGCAACTCCTCATATTAGAACTCTAGCTTTATAAACCGCATAAACCTCACATTAATTTCTTCAACCGTCTGATGCATGAAGAGGTTATTACGTAACAACTCATAATAGAGTCTGCGGACTCTAATAATTTAAATAATGCAGTGCCATACCGCACTGTTTTGAATGTATACGGCTATCTGACGATGGCAGACCTTGATGTCTGCGGACGATAATATTAAAAAAACATTTCCAGACATCCTATGTCTAACAGATCGCTCAAACCAATCGATCCACATGCTTAATTTCGCTTCCTCCATTGTTATTGTCGCTCGACCTCTATAACCCGACTCAGGACTCTATCACCTCACGCTTTCCACTCAAGACTTATAGGAGTCTCACCTTCTCACGACTTCCTACCCGACTCCTCTGTCTGATCCTCCCCCTTCCAATTCCTCTGTTCTAAACGAAACCTCCCTTAGCAGCTGCTCTATCTCCTCTTTTGGGCTGCATGCATGGACCTCTGGAAGACCTCATTTGGGCCAGACTTTTGGAACCCCTTTGACTTCACGCATCGCGCGCTCGTGAATAAGCATGTGCCTGTGCCCTGCTCATAGTTTTTGACTGGAGCTCTAAAATTCTGGAGTTTACGATAAAAATGTCTGCAATCTGAATTCCCCGATGAAGTCACAGAATCGGTAGGACAATACAAGCAGTGATCTTCCTGCCACTCATGCCTACTCATAATGTGTCATTAACTGCATGGCCCTACTAAATAACTAAATAACTATCAATGTGAAGTAGCAACACGTACAGGTGAGGACAACATAATAATGTGAGCAACGTCATATGCCTACAGCCCTACGCGTGAGTAAATCACATGCTTACTCATTTTTGGCCATCCGTTTTTAGCGTCTACTAACTGTTCATCCAATGTTATGAGCGTTAAATTGGATTTATAGTGCGCTATCAATAGCATAGTGATACGCATGTTGGTCTATCAACCACGAGGTCAGAAATTCAAACGACTGCCAACTGAAGGTACGGTAGCTAGGAAGGCAGAGCGGCATATCAAGCGTTCTTGTCCACTACCGCCCCTAGCGATCCTATCGGCCATAAAATGATTACATCGGCCTTACACTGATGGTGGGGAAATTGGACACTGTGAGAACGGACTGACCTCAGTATGCAGTAGGCCTACTAAGAGCAGCACGACTGGCAACCATTGCTTAGCCACGGTTGACTCAAGTAGACTATAGTAGAGCAGACGGCGACTCCTGCTCGTCTATAATTAGCCCGATAGTCACCAATTTTCTGGGATCTAATAATGACACTTTTCGCGGTATAACATCATGCTTTCGTTGGCCCATAAACATAGGTCTACGTGCATAAGCATAGGCTTACAATAATAAGACGATTTGTAGGCCTACATGTGCATATCATTCTATTTAAACATAGACCTAAACTCAAACATCACAAACACATATACATCCACACCCACGTCTGCTGTACAAAGGAAACTGGCAAATGAATGCACAGAGAAGACAGAAGCACCCATTCACCTTCTCAAGCATGTATTTGGAGATCTGTTGACCTATCGCATATACATACATAATATATATGTATATATATATATATATATAATATATAGCAATGGACATTTTCAAAGGCTGAATTGATTTTATTGGTTTTGCGGCGTCTTGGAGTTCCTTTGTCTGTAGCCCTAGAAGGCTTAGATGTGCGTCAGTCATTGGCTGTCGATCGAAATCGAAGCAAAGTCAACCTGCTCCTGCTCCTCCTTCTCCTGCTTCTCCTCCCCCTCCTTCTGCTGCTGCTGCTGAATTTTAGCTGGGTGATGATAAAGAGCCCTGGGTAGGCTTAGCAAATAATATTCTTTATTGAGTCAATTGCTAACAGCATTTTGGTGTTGGCTTACACTTTGTGGTAGGCAGTTTTCGCAAAAAATAACTATGGCTTGCCTAAAGCTTATTCCAGCCATGGAATGATCAAATACAGCAGCTGTCGATACAACGAGTAAAGCTAGATGACAGTTAACGATCGCTTATGTACTACAGATAACAGCTGACCTTGAGCACTGATGATGATGACGACGACGACGATTAAGGCGATTGTGATGAAAGTCTCTATATATTTACACTGTACCCATAGATGCGTGTCAAATTTAAAACTAGTGCGCGACAGGCACACGAGACCAATAAATGTGTTGCAGTTTCATAGGCTAACATAACTGTAGCCTAGCAATAACATCCTTATCAATGAAATCAGGTCACAGGCGTATAGTCCTACACAATATAGTAAACGGAATCGTAATCGTAATCTCCTAATTTCTAAAGCGCCACTGGAAAGCCAAGCGCGGGGCACCGGCTTATTCACGAGCGCTGCGTTGCGTTAGAAGGGTTGTCCGTGAGAGTAGTCCGTAGAACGGAAGATAGACTAGTAGAGCGTTGAATGTTTTAATGTATCGCAATTTGTTGACACCTGGTTCCAAGACACAAGCATAGGCAGGCCAAGCCCTCTTTCACTCAGTTGTGACATCAGAGGCCTTTACAGTCACTGGAGCGTCTTTAAATGTTCGTCTTTCAAAATAGGGCCACACTAGGTAACAAGTAGCAGCCATGAAGCTGTGAGTGAATCCAAAACTATTCATTCAGGGCAGTGGCATCGAGATCTAGTAATTAAGGAACTGTTGGGGATAGCGTCAGCCAGTTTTTAGTTAGAAATTATTAGGATGTAGCCTATTGGTGCAAGTGCCCATGCTCGAGTCATTGGCACTGACAGCACACTGCAGAATCATCGAACATGTTTCTGCCAACATCTCAGCAGACAGCCAACCATCCCACACATAAATACATTTCATAAGGCAGATGATTTTCAAAGTGAGGCAGATACCTGTGTTCTGAAGGCTTTATTGCAGCCAACCAATAGACCTAGTAACAAAACGACTAGTTTATAGCCTGCCTACCGTATACCTGCCTATAAATTTATGAATATTAGTAATATCATATTCCCAGTGCGGTCTATTCATTCTGTGCGTGTTATGCAACCAACATAATCGGTCTGACAACCGACCAGTGTCTAAAAACTCGACGGTGATGATAAATGATTGAGCGCTCAGTTCGTTCTCTTTCTGTTTCATTCTGTCATGACTTTAAGGACCCCCCAAGGCCCCCCCAAGGCCCCATCTCTTCATTGTCTTCTTCATCAGATGATCAGAAGCATGCGATATATTTTGCAAATGTCAACGACCCCGACTTTCGAATAGATCGTATACGACTAATGACTTTTGTCCTAAATAACCTATCACAAGTCTGTTTTACATTTACCACTGACCTCATCATCTCAACGTTGTGAGCTTCTGAATTCCTTTTTGTTTATCCATTATTAGCCGTACAACATTCCGAAATGGCTAATACTGTAGATGTAGAAGTGTGCAAGCCTATATCCTATTCAACCAACCAAGCTTTACACTGTCTACAGCTATACACTTGGCCCTTGGGAAGGTATGCGCTGCAATGGGCGACACCCAATTGGGTCACCTTCCTCCATCATCACAACTCTAGACCGTAGATAACAGACGTATACATGCAAGTAGTCTCAAGTTCCGGGACCGAACTGGGCGACGACACGCATGGACGCCATCAATGGCGGACGCTGCGTATATCAACTCATCCGTTTCAGATGAAGGGATATCCTGTTGCTCTAGTCCAGTGAACACGCGAGTGATTCTAGTGAAGGAAAGAAACCGACAGACAGTTGGACAGACAGTTGGACAGACATGCAGACAGACAGGCATACAGACAGACAGACATACAGACAGGTGGACAACTGGACATATGGACAGACAGATGGACAGACATGCATACAGACAGACATACATACAGACAGATGGACAGACATGCATACAGACAAACAGGCATACAGGCAGACATACAGACAGATGGACAGACATGCAGACCGACAGACTGTCCATCTGAGAGACAGACAGACAGATGGACAAATAGGCAGGCAGGCAGACAGACAGACATACATGCAGACAGACACATGGAGAGATAAGCAGAATCACGTTGATGTATTCCATGGTTTTTCCTTTGTGCAGGAGCCCTTGTTGCAAAGGGCATGACTTTTAAGGTGAAATGAAATCGTCGCCGTTCTTCTTCCTATTACAATTATTATAAGCAGTAGTACTGTAGTAGGGCCTATAGTATTAGTAGTATGATAGGTCTAGTAGTTCTCAGTGTCTAACGACATCTTGCGAGCGACAGCCAGAGTCGTTGACGTCCCCCCTTAATCGAGGTTTGGGACTGGCATCACCTGGCACTCTTGCTGCAGACTTCAAGTGGCAGAGTATTGTTTATCGGCCACATAAGCAGAACTATTTATAGTCTTCGAACAGCAGCAGGTCCTCTCAGCAATCAGACTGAAGCAGCTTAGAAGAGGACGCTACAGCTGAATGGAACGCCGTCTGGTCGGAGGTTCCACGCATCTCTTCCTTTGTCTTCGGTATCATTGTCTGTGATTCGTTGCCATGCATGGTCAGCAGACGAGCGGTCCAGAAAGTTTAGTGCTTAATAAAGGGATGGAAATTGGAGAAGGCATAAACCTCTTCCACAGATGGCACTGCCATTTTGAGTTTTTGATTTGGAAACTGAACAAAGATTTGAGACCGATCGCTGATCGCTTCTAACTTGGTGCAACAGTTTTTATGAAAAGGATTTGCTAAATAAAGAATCGCTCAACTGTTAGCTCTCACTCTAAAGTTTCTAAATTTTCCCGCTGCAACAAAATAGACTTAGCCGTCGTTATGGAAACTGTCAGAAATAAAATAATTTCGACTTGCAGAGGTATAACAATTGACAAAAAGGGAATTCCAGTGCAGTTTAAAAGCCATTTTTAATGTTTAAAGGCGTCCAGTTACACAGTTTGGGTCTTTATGAGCATCCATAGAGACACGCAATGATGTAGAGCCTTCTATTAGCAGGACTGTTCTGTGTTGTAATTAATTAATCAATTAATTAATTATCAAGTCTTAATTATTCTTCTACGTCGGTCATAGTGGACTTCTCATAATATTACGGTTTAGGTATATTGGTGCAAGCACAGATTGAAGTCATTAGGTTCCATGTTGCAACTGATTACACCGACAGCACCGTCAGTAGAAGGATCATACGGTGACGCAGAGGACTGTTCAAGCGCCAAACGACTAATTGATTATGACTGGGACTACGGTCGCCTACCTTAAAGGTATGAGCAATCAGTGAAAGCAAGTCATTTAATCGCAATTAAATGACATGCCGCACCGCTGGCTCGGTCTAAAGAATGCACAGCCACTGGCGTTTATGAACAATGAATCTGTAAGGTCACGGAGGTTTCAATAAATCGCAGACAAATGCAAATGCCGGTCTCAGTATATCTGCACCGAATAGCAGTCTTTGGTGGAATGATAAAATAAGTCTACCGCTGGGTTCCTTCAACCGTTTTCTGCGATGGTTGCCCGCAGCAGTTGTAAGCAACAAATGGCGATGATAAGACTGACTCAAAAAGATTCGAGGAAAGAGTCTGAATAGTCGATATATTAGGAGCAGAAAGAGCAAAGGTCATGCGAGTGAGAAAACGGCTTTAGTCTGCAGCCAACGCTGGATTAAACGTAGAAACGTTCAACGTTTGAGGCAACTCGTGTAACTTAAAACTACCCATAGGCAAGCTCTTCATTTTTTGCGTTAAGCATTTAATAATTATTATTATAGCCTACGTTCCAACGAGAAATAAGTTTAGACTTCGGTAGGCTGGTGCCCTGCTTCGATTTGGTGCCCTGCCATGGAACGGTTGGCATAATCGACGCTTTGTTGCAAATAAGTTTCAAACACTTTTACTAGAGATGGTATTGTCCTAGCGATTAGCTGTTTAAATGCCCTTGCGACCTATGGTTTATAATAACCAATGTATACACTGCATAGTAGGCTACATACTAACAATATAAGTAGGTCAAGTGACAGAGCGAGCCTTTCTCTTCGGAAATTGTCCATTAAGCACGTGCAGGAAGCCGACGACACGGAGACCCTATTACATTGCCTTCTCCTGTATATGTATATTATATATATATAATTTATATATGCATATATAATATGGACTATAGTTTAGACCTTATACAGTACAGTAACTGACCTTAGTTGTTTTTCATTGTGACTTGTCAGGGCTAACTATCACATCTTGCCCTTCGCGAGATAGGCCAAAGTATCAACCACTCTTGTCTTATATAATTATTAATATTAATTTTTCTGTTTTATTATCTCCATAATATTATATTATTACCTCAGCTGTCCAGTGGCGTAACTAGGAACTCGGGGGCCCTAGACAAAATATGAAGGTGGGGTCCTCTCCCTACGGTACTTATTGAAATGCATTATTACTTATTAATTTACTGAAATGCTGATGTATATGAACAAGATACAAGTACAAATAACAGTAAACTGTAAGTTCCTAACAAGGCTGAAATGACAATTATGACATGTGCGACTGAAGTTAAGTAGGCTGGCCTTAACGGCCCGCCGCCTATGTAAGGTTTGGTTGAAGTCCTTTGCTATAGTGTGAAGTCATTCAGTCAAAACTCAGAACTCTTTTTTCCTTGCCTTAATGTTTGCAAATTTGTCTAAAATCATGTCAACACCATGCAAATGCAATGACGTCATTTCCGGGACCGGAAAGTTATCACTAATTAAACATTAGTGCTGTGCACTGCTGGAGCTGGGCGTCTCCGACTCGTCGCGTCGTGTCGGGTTGACGGAACTTGACGGGTTCTATTTAACATATTTTTTCGGAGTCTTGCAAACTCGGGGGCCCCTCTGGGGCCTCTACACTCGGGGGCCCCTAGACTTTGTCTACCCAGTCTACCCTATTGTTACGCCACTGCAGCTGTCCTTCAGCTCCAGAGGTCGAGGATTTTATTAGGAGCACTATCGCAGAGGACGGCGGTGTCACTGAAAATGTGAACGTCAGACGGGTCAGTGCCAGAGCGCGTCCGAAAGTGCAAAGTGAATCTGATGATCACTTGGCTACAAAAGTGGGGTTTGTTGCTCGTCTCATCCTGGAAAGGGCATTCTCTTAATGAGCGCCACGTTTGGTACCACGAGTCATCCCATCCTGCCTCCAGTGCCGCGCTAGGGTACCTGAGGCGGCGAGGCCCCCCCATACTTTGAGCTATCTCAGCAAAATTTCTCACAATATAAGTGCTGAAAGACACGGTGTAAGACTTCAATAAATGTCCCCTCCCAATTGTTAAATTTTTTTGAATTTCCATGCTGTAATGGTAGAATTTTAAGCTCTCATCTCTACAAAAATTGCTCATTTTTCAATGCTGTTAGTCGTGGTTTAGGACTTCAGAGTGTCCCCTCTCCATTGTTTAAATTTGTCCGATTTGCCAACTGTAATGGTACCATTTATAGGCTGTCATCTTAACAAAATTGATCATTATTGATGGGCAGTGGATGATACTTATGAAATATTTCTGAAATATTGTGGATACAAGGATTCCGTCCCAACCACAAAATTGTGGGGCCGTGCCCTGTCCACACCCCACCCACCAAAGTCTCCTCTTTGATTGAAGGACAATGCTAGATATTGGTTTGTGTAATATTATTTTGTATACTTTGCGTTAAAACATAATTCGGTGCGTGGTTTCAGGAATGAACGCTGAACAGTTACGAAAGCTACATTGAGGCCCTTTGCAAACTTGAGATCAAACACATACCAAGGACTTCTGGGACCAAACACAGGCTTTAATGTTTTGGGCCTCACGCAGGTTTTATTTTGAGGCCTCGTCCAATTAGCAATTGGAATAAGTTACAATTCATAGTTGTAAAAAACGTTTTTTTCGTTTTTTATTCTCTCCCAAAAAACGTCGTTTTTTTCGTTTTTTATTTTTCCCATCGTTTTTTATCGTTTTTTATTTATTTTTTAACTTGAATTATTCATTTACTTTCTGTTATTATTTTCCTTAATTTTAATTTTTTCTGATATTTCTTATGTTTTCCGCCAACTCTCAAGGATTCCGCTAACTAAAGTCATTATCTCATCGTTTAACATCATCATTTAAGAGATAGCCTGCGTGTAGTAGGTTCCTAATCAATGTTTTCAAGGTTAAAATGCGAGTTTAGATGTAACAAAATAAAATTATTTACCGTTTCCGTTTTTTATCGTTTTTTTGTCGTTTTTTATGTTTTCGAAAAAAACGACGTTTTTTACCGTTTTTTATTCTGTTTCCATCGTTTTTTACATCTATGTTACAATTTATAAACGTTGTGTTTGAGATAGTAGACGAAATTGCCTGAGTTAGTTTAAATGGCTTTATACTTACGCCCAAAATCAGTTTGATATTTGCATTAGGTCTGCTATGGCAGTTGAGGCATGCACCAGACCGGATCTGTACAGTCACAAATAGGCATAATGACCAGCTAAATTTGGGGGGCCCTTTCAAACTCGGCCCCCCCGGGGTGCTAGCGCCGGCACTGCCTGCCTCTGCGTTGGGATAAATCAGCTTCAATCCGTTTAAACTCTGTCTGGATATTTTCGAGATTTCCAGAGACTAACTTTTCACTACTTAGTTTTTGATGTTTCAAAGTTAAGGTTTTCTTGCTTTATATAGTTTGGTATTGATTTTTAAAAATTATGATTTGTTGCTTAACATCATCATGTTTAGATCTGAATATATTAGGCCTATGTAGATCTAGTATCGTGATGTTAAAATTTGGAACGTTTAGTTTTCTTAGTTAAGTGTTTATGCATTATGATGGAATATAGAATATAATTTTTTGTACTGAACCTGTAAACGCCTTGTAGGCCTACCAGAAAATGTGCATAGGTGGCCCTAACCAGCGGGACTCTGCAGTCCCTTCTGGGTTTCCTTTTGTTACCAAGAGTGCTCATGTTTATTTTGATGTGTTGCTATATCTTCTTTGCTTCTTGGCTCAATAAAAAATTGATTGATTGATTGACATTTGTAGCCCATTTGTCAAAGCTATATGACGCACTTGCATCAAGATTCGCAACCACCTGTAGTCCGGTTGAGTTCAATCGCATATACGCCTTAGAAGGCAAGTATATCTTTGTCATCATTACCTGGTTGCAACATGGCATTGAAGATCTCTCAGTCGTTGACCCCCCTCCACCACCACAATCCGTAGACTCTTTGATCTCTTCCTTGCCTCTATTGTTTCACAATGGCGCAGACAGTGATGCAATTTCAGCACGGCGTCCTGGGGTTATTCAGCAGCAGGTGAAACAAATTAATCTCAATAAGATGCTAAACAATTCAAAGAATTTTTAGACCTCACAAGGCAGGTCAAAAGTAACCTGCCCTGACCCAAGGTAGCGCCGCCACTCCCTGCAAGGTGTGTGCATAAAGATTATTCTATTCAAACGCAGTCTTACATCAATAATTAATTGTCGGTTCGGGTGCAGCACCTATATTACCGGTATGATTTTTCTTAAACAGGTGCTGATTAATTGATTATGCATGATTATGCACTTACAAATTGCAGCTGAAGAAAGAATAAATAAATTGGATTTTTCTACATCACGTCAAATATTCATGTATGCAGTCTTTATGCACGTGACGTGAGAAAGATGTACAGGATTTTGATGAGACAATCAAATCGAAGTCACACTGGGGTAGCACGCATAGATCTATACTAGCTAAAAAGATTACGCTCTATGGACGTACAACGGTAAAACCAGTCGCTAAGGTTTAATAAAAAAAAGCAGAAATAATGAATGAGCTGGATTTTTAATATTACGCCAAATAAACATGCCTGCACTCTTTGTAAAAACTTTTTAGATCCTACACATGAGAAATGTGTAGGTTACCTGACTCTGATGAGGCATTCAAATATGTGTCACACTGCATGGGATATATCACGCATATGCCTACTAATTGAAAAACTGCGACCCATAGACGTACAAAGATAAGAATCTGCCGTGAAATCATAATAAAAAGTAGAAATAATGAATGAGCTCAATTTTTTTATATAACACCAAATAAGCACACCTGCATTCTTTGAAAAGAAGTTATAGGCGTGTATATACACGTGAGACTGCAGATGCACCTGATTCTCACGAGACGTCCAAATAGGCATCACACTGGGATCATAGCACGCATGCCAAGTAAAGGATTACGATCTATAATAATAATTATAATAGACATTCGCTACAACAGTCAAATCTGTCGCAAGATTGTAATGGACGTATATGCTCGACAGGTGACGCCAGAGAAGGAACCAGTGCGCTAGAGGTTCAGAGGTTCTCAACCGGTGTGTCGCGACTCGACCGGCGGTGTGTCGCGGAAAAATGGTGTGCCGCGAAGAATTGGTGTCGCGATTTAATAATGATTATAACAATCTTCGTTTATTTTTTCAAGCTAACATAACGCTGTATGATTACATGAAATAATCTTAATTAACATAAATCTTAACCACCAAATTCTCACAGCATATATATATATATATATATATATATATTAACCAAATTCTCACAGAATATATATAATATATAAATAAAATTTGGAACAACAATAAACAGGAAACAACTCTTTGAGCTGCAATTTGATCACAGAATGAAGGACATGTATAAACGATTTTCAAGAACTCGGTTCTGGGCAGCGTCATAATAATTTATAGGCCTATAGGCTACGAAGAAGAACATTAGGCCTACAAATCGCTTGCAAACAAATCTATCAAAGAGTTGGTTTCCTTTCATAGCTCCTACTTTAGGGTTATCCAGCAAAACAAAAAGTTTCAGAAAACACCCATACTCAATTTTTTCCCATGATTTTATTCATGTGTGGCCTACAGATATTTTTTACAGAATTTTAAAATGTCATCCTAGGGTCCCTCATGGCCCTGAACTTAAGAGACCGATTTTGTTAGAAATTGCACCGTATTTTCAATATGAACAACTGATAGCGAAGCAGATAGAACTCACAGTTGCACTATTAGACACCAAACTGATATAATTTCCATTACTCTTGACTAATCAGCAATAAAACAAGTTGAAATGTACTATCTGAGCAATATAAGGGACCGTCCATAAATGACGTCACGCAATTTGGGACGATTTTTGACCCCGAGCCCCCTCGTTACACGTCGTCACAAAATTCATACGATATCTAGTAAGAAACTGTCACGAATAGTCACAGATGTGTGACCCGGCCCCTCCCCGAGGCGCGTGACGTCATTTATGGACGGTCCCCAATGAAGTACCAATACGTACCCGCCGCAGGCGTCGCATAATATGGTTCGCATCCCTATTTTTCACATAATGTTAGTAATGCGACTGTTGTGAATGCCTTCACGTACGTAAAGCCTATATGCTTAAAGATGTCGACTCTGCAACAACACCCAGACTATGATTACGAGACACTATTCATAGTGCCTTGCTTAATGTCTTCTTGTCAAAAGTTTGGTATATAGCTTCATGTGCTCTTCGGCATCCTGTAAAGGCCATGAAGGGTTCAAGATCGGTCGTATTAATGGTTGCGAAGTCTGATACTAAGCTTCAGTCCACGCTCAGCTGTGTCCTTTACAACTTTTACAGCACGAAACAATTTCTCAGCTGAGATGTATGTCTGGTCACATGACCATTGATTGGCTGGCTTAACTAGCCAGTCATTGCTGATATCCAGCAGTCAGAACAGAGTGTTTATTCTGGGTTAGTTAAGTTTCGTTAAGGATGTATCGTGAGCAACTTGTTTGAAGGCAAGACCAATCGAAACTTGTAGATGGTCTCAGGCATACAGTGGCGTTGCTAGCAATCGAGTCGCTAATTCTTGCCATCATGGGATTTTTGCTCAAAAGTACAAATGGAACAATTTCTTCGGTGAGGTGCCACGAGTGTGAGAATTGTGCACAAATAACGGGGTGGTTTGGCCTATGATCCATTAGGAATTGGTGAGTGAAAAACATACCTTACAATGGGTCTGTAGGAAAGACTCGAAGGTTGAAACCCCCAACCACCCTGGAGATTCTTGCTCTGAGGCTTGGTATCATTGGTGGTAGCCAAGTAAATCAATTTCAGTATTGGTAACTACCATTATCAACTACACTGAAATCAATCATGTCATGGACAAAGCGGGAGATCATCTTGCTGGAGCATCAGCAAACGACACAGCTGAGCGTGGACTGAAGCTTAGTATCATACTTCGCAATCATTAATACGACCGATTTTGAACAAAGATCCTTCATGGCCTTTGCAGGGTGTCAAAGAGCACATGAAGCAATTCCAAACTTTTGACAAGAAGACATTAAGCAAGGCACTACGAATAAATCTGGGTGCTGTCGACATCTTTAAGCATAAAATTATAGGCTTTGTGTCAAGGTATTCACAACAGTCGCATTACAAACATTATGTGAAAAACAGGTGTGCGAACCATATGATGCGACGCCTGCGGCGGGTGCGTATTGATACTTCATTGGGGACCGTCCATAAATGACGTCACGCACCTCGGGGAGGGGCCGGGTCACACATCTGTGACTATTTGTGACAGTTTCTTACTAGATATCGTATGAATTTTGTGACGACGTGTAACGAGGGGGCTCGGGGTCAAAAATCGTCCCAAATTGCGTGACGTCATTTATGGACGGTCCCTTATATTGCTCAGATAGTACATTTCAACTTGTTTTATTGCTGATTAGTCAAGAGTAATGGAAATTATATCAGTTTGGTGTCTAATAGTGCAACTGTGAGTTCTATCTGCTTCGCTATCAGTTGTTCGTATTGAAAATACAGTGCAATTTCTAACAAAATCGGTCCCTAAGTTCAGGGGCCATGAGGGACCCTAGGGTGACATTTTAAAATTCTGTAAAAAATATCTGTAGGCCACACATGAATAAAATCATGAGAAAAAATTGAGTATGGGAGTTTTCTGAAACTTTTTGTTTTTCTGGACAACCCTACTCCTACTTATACAAATAGATGTTTTCTCAGTTGACCATTGCAAACACGAAGAACAGGAAACGGAACAAACGGGTCGGAGGTGTTCTTTCAGCCTGCCTGCCTGTCTGCGAATTTCACTTACAAAAACTGTACACGTGGCACCGCGTTTTAATATTTGCCCATCCACAGAAAAATCCAGGAACAAAGATCCCCCAATCTGTTAAGGCTACACGATCTTAGTATGTAGGTGACTAAATTGACGGCGAGTGTCGTAGAAACGACTATAGGCCTAAATATAGGCATAGATCTATATCATTAGAAGAAAAATTTAGAATTTTTGAATCATACTAAGGAATTTGATAGAAATTCAATATAATTATTTTTATTTATTAAATATGTCTGCAATTTAGTATTTTAAATAAACTAATGAGTTTGATAGCAAATTTCATATAAATAAACATGTCTAACTTTCACACTTTTCAATTCGAACGACATTTACATTATGACGATTAAATGGCGTGTCGCTAAATTTAGTCGCAAGTTTAGGTGTGTCGCGGGACGAAAAAGGTTGAGAATCTCTGCGCTAGATATCTCGTGAACGACGGGTCTGACGTGAACAAAGAGAACTCCGAGAGACTATATTATAGTGCAACCGAACCGAGTTTATTGTCCTTTCTATGACAATAGCCACACACAGCGAAGTATGTTTAATATTCAGCAGTGACTTTGTAGGCCTAACATCCGGTTGCAGGCTGTAGGCCTATATATATATATAGGCATTAAAAATTCGTTTGCCCTATGCAGTCCCTATAAACCTTCAGGCTATAGCTACCCATTGTAATTTTTTGCGCATACTGTACGCTGTACAATAGGTTTAAAATATTTGCTTATAATAACATACATGCATAATTGTGTATGCATATAATATATATAATGGCCAATATATAAAGACGCATGACTATGGTCTGACTGCAGGGAGTAGGAGATTTTTGGATTGCTTGCATGTCTATTGTATACAGCACAAACATGTGGCTCATGCTTCAAATTTACATATAAAAATATATAAAAATAATATTTCACGCATTTTGGCTGTTTGTTTGTGAGGGAAGGCAGTGACGAACATGTTGGAGATATGCCAAACGATGAAATTTTTATTGTAACGGTGTATTTACTCGTGTAAGTTTCAATACGAAAAATCTCTCTGGATATTCAGTAAACAATTAGATCTGACTTATTGTATACCGGTATTTTCATTGTTATTTCACTGCAATGGGGCGCGGTGGTGTAGTGGTGGGTTCGGCACCTTCAAATTCCAGGTTCAAATCCACCTCAAGCCGCCGTGTAGGGGACCTTGGGCAAGTCCCTTCACTCACAATAGCTCATGCGCTTCGGCGTGAAGCCCCGATGCAGTGTCCGCGCTGTAGTCGGCAGTGCCTCTGATTAGCGAGCTTGAGGGACGCTATAGCAAATGCGATGAATAAATTACATAAGCCTACTTCCTACTTATCATAAGTAGGTCTGTAACATATTATTTAGGCCTTCTATTTAAGCCTGCTATTGAAGGCTTTCATCCCAAGCCTGGATAAAGGAGGAGGGTGACACTAATCATCTTTAACATGGCACTGTAGTTAAACATACATAGCAAGCTTTCTTCCGCCTTCAATGAAAGCCAACGCTAATCATCGTCGAAATGACGGTGTCGTTAATCAATGTTATCAACCAGCTTTCTTCCTCAGGGTCAGCTCGAAGGTGGCGGGCTTTGTCCTGTGCATGAGTATCTGACTGTTTATCTATCAGATAATCAGATGATATATTGTTACGAAGGGTCAACTTCGGGCGCTCTGCTGAAACAAAGGCTTCAGAAACCGCGGTCTATGTTCAGAGAAGTGAAACAGATGTCCTCTCGTTCGTATACCCAAGGCAATGTAGTGCAACACGCGCACACACACGCACACACAGTGTACGCATAGGCTACACTTTGTATGAGTCATGCATACAACTGCAATGAGGGCAATCGTACACCATCTAACAATGACAGAAGACTGTGTATTGCACGACACCCTGAGGACAAATAATAATAATTATTATTATTATTCAACATGGACTATTGTAATCTCAGGCTCATAATTATAATAGTCTCAGTAGCGCAAAGCCCAAACACAATACACCCACTAAGGCTATCTCGTTCATTGATCGGCTTTAGCCTATCGAAATCCGGTCTAAAGACTGTTGTTATGTCATTCATTCATTCAAATGCACTACTGGACTGGTCGCATTCTGCCAGTGCCAGTCTCAAGCCTGGGTAAAGGAGGAGGGCGACACTAATCATCTTAATGGCAGCGTCGTTAAAATGTAACAAGCCATTGATTCATTCTTTAAATGAATTTGTATAGCGCCTCTTAGAAGGGACTACTCAGATGCGCTGCGGTCAAACAAACCTGTCTTAAGAGAAGGAAGGAATGCCTGATAATGAGTTAATGTTTTACCTTAGCAACGTCTGAAGAGAATCGGGTGAGATCTGTTGTCTTGGACTTTGCTGCTGATGCTGCTGCTGTTGCTGTCCGATTGGCACCGTGTGCTCTGCAGCCGTAGATCTATACAGGTACGGAACAGCGTCGCTATGCACACACGCACTGATGAAACTCGTTTCGGTCTTAATAAATAATTAATCTCGTGTATCAATCAGTTAATGCAGGACTCGACTAAACCGTCTTCGACTGTAGACGATAGAGATCTCAGATTCTGAAATTATCTCCAGAGAAGTTGAACCGATCATCTGATCCAGCAGACGAACTTCTTCAATCGACGACAAGACTCGCAACGTTTCCCCATATAAATACACAAAGCCGCCGCTCTCTCCCCGACGACCCCTTTTCGCAAACCAGCCAACCAGAGACCAGCCGAACCGTGAACAGCGTCTTCACTTCACTTAAAAGCCATACACCGGCCTACAGCTGCAATCGCTCTATTTTCGTTCGCTACATCCAACAGTAGTAATTAGTCTAAATAATTAACTCTATAAATCAGAGCGTGACGTAGAGACGAGAGGCGGAGACTACCTTAAGCTGCGAGTACTCCAGAAAGCCGTTCAGAACCGATCCGACCTGGGTATCGCCGGTGGCGTGGCTGGGTCGACCGTATGTCCGCCCCTACCTCCTCGATCGTAACAACGCCATCCAGCGAGAGCTTTCGGCAGAACAGCGTACGGATGGCCAACAACCAACCACGTGTTTGCAGGCGAGTGCACGCCTGCAGTACACTCATTTGTATACGCGCTGTGTCGCGTCAGTGTGTGAGTGGGTTGAGCAGCGGCGGTGGCGGCCTAGCATGCCTCGTTGGCTTATGGGTAATTGCGCTTTGATTCAGCGCCTATATATGAACCGTTGGCTGCGGCTTGGACTTCCCGCCAACCGCCTGGGCAGAGCTTTGTCTGGGCGCATGTGCCGTCTGTCTGTCTGTCTATCTCCTTATCTCTCACTCTCCCTCTTTGACTCACTGCCCTCCTCTCTCCATCAGCCTCATCACTTCTTTTCCTCGCCCATCTGCAATGTTTTCCCTTGCGCAGCTGCCCTGCTCTAGCTTCGTACCTTCTGTCTGTCTGTCTGTCTGTCCGTCTGCCTGTCTGTCTGTCTGTCTGCCTGTCTGTCTGTCTGCCTGCTTCTCGGCCGTTGACTCTTATCGCGCGACAAAACACTAGCCTCTGATAACGGCCATTTCCTGTTACCCGGTTTATCCATTACCGACCCACAGACAGACAGACAGACAAACAGACAGACAGACAGACTACCCACGTGTAGCCCACGTGGTGCTCGGTTGAAATGAAGCGAGTCATTCCTGGCAACGGTGAAACATTAATGTTGTAACAAATATCCTCCTGCAGATGTCTGCGCTCAAAATCTTAATCTGCGCATACAGTATACATTACCTTTAGCAGATTCTTATTCCTTTCGCCCCATCTTTCATTTATCCCTTCTCCGTTATCACCTGTTCCTGCATCCTCTACACTCATCTGTCTCATGCTCCTCCTAGTCTTTATCCATTCCCCTCATCGTTCTGTCGGGGAACGGACATTAGCCCCCCGGACAAAAGCCCCCCCGGACATAAGCCCCCCCGGACATTAGCCCCCTCGGACAAAAGCCCCCCCGAAGTAGGACATTAGCCCCCCCAGCCTGTGATTTCATTACCTAAAAATGATGCACAAAATGTAACATTAGGCCTAAGTTAAGCGACTACCTATACATTGCACATTAGTTTAGCATTGTAATATATGCTAAGTTAATTGAAGGTTTATTGTGTATATTATAAAACATTTAAAGGCATTAATTGTACGACGTGAACAACTCATTGTGTAAAGTCTCTCGTAAATGTAAAAAATTATAAGCCCAAAGTTTGTGAAATCTAGATAAAAGTTTAATGCCTAACTGACGTTAACAAACCCAAAACTGACACTAACAAGTAGGCCTACTTACTGTATACGATTCCCATTCGTTCATTTCTCTGATGTATTGAATCTAATTTTGAATTGAAACGACGCTAATAAGTCTACGAAACTAAGACATAGCCTAATTGACGTTAACAAACCTTTGTTTGACACTAAGCAAATAGACTGTATAGGCCCTATACGATTCCCATTGGTTCATTTCAAATCTAAGTCCATAGGCCTACTGACACAATTAGGACCTAAATGACACTAAGAACTTTCGTTTGCATGTGAATGCCAGTGACAAATTAAGTCATCAATTACGGCACTATTCCATGATTTACACATGAGGGGGGCTTTTGTCCGGGGGGCTAATGTCCTACCCAAAATCGGGGGGGCTTTTGTCCGGGGGGGCTAATGTCCGGGGGGGCTTATGTCCGGGGGGGCTTTTGTCCGGGGGGGCTAATGTCCTACACCCGTTCTGTCAGTGCCAGTCCCAAGCCTGGATAAAGGAGGAGGGCGTCGCTAATGGTATTTGCTACCACACAGTGACGTTAAACTGCAACTACCACCACCCCTCATCGTCACGTGTGGCGCTGGTGTAGTGGTGGGTTCGGTGCCTTGGAGGTTAGACCCAGTTTCGAATCCACGTCAATCTGCCGCGTAGGGACGTTGTGCATTGTACAAGTCTTTCACTCGCAATTGTTCAGCGCTTCGGCGTGAAACTCCGATGCAGTGTCCGCTCTGCAGTCGGAAGCGCCTCTGCGGAGAGAGCTTGAATGGGAGCTATAGCAAATGGAGAAATAAATAAATAAATAAAAGTAGTGGATCGTTCATACAATGGATGACCAAAAATGACCTCCTTTGTACTCTAATCTGCCCGTTTCTTCAGTTTGTCTGCATTTTAAAATCACTTCTCACTATACCAGCAATAACGCTGCACGACGTTGCTCGAGCCACAACTCTGCCGCGACTCCTCTACGCTGCTCCAGCCTGGTGATGACAATGACAGGAGCAGACTCGACCCTTTTCTATCAGATCAAAGATCAAAGAGAAAGGAATCATGCAAATTATGCAGTGGGAGCGACTTGTAGCGAGAGCATGTTTTTCCTTCAGATCGCATATGAACGTCCTCATAATGATTCTGACGCTGTGGAATCGGAGTCAACTGTATCACAGCAAGAATCATTGTCTGGTGTATCATCTATGCTTTACACAGTCCTTGAGATTTAAAATACATCTTGCTGTTCTCTTTCCTTTTTCTTTTCTTTCTGTCTATTTCTCCATGACCATTAGTTTGCGCGGTAGGCCTATGTATTTTTGCCATGGTTTGCAGCTGCAAAGGTAGACGAAACCTGCAGTGCTCGGCGACAAAGCTAGATGCAATAAATTTGATGCAATTTTTCTTCAGTTCTTTCATTTAGGACCTGGAGCAACCTTTCAAGTTATGCCAAAGTTCATTTTAAACGAAAATATTTTTCTTGCTATACCCTAATATATATAGCTTATTATTTTTATTCCTGGCGTGTGATAACGTAGCAGGCGCCTTTTATGACAGTCATCGCCGTTTCTGAGTTGAATCATGCAGGCAAATGATTCTTTGCACACAAAGAAAAGCATTAATTTCTTTAACAAAACTCCGCTTGCTTTCCAGACAAACGCTCAGGTATCCTGGTATATAGCCGTTTGTCATAACCTTTAGCCTTTATAGCCGGTTCACATGCATTAGGTCTGTGCTTCTTCTACTCCCCGTCTTCTTGTCATCTCTTCTTCATCTTCACCTCGACGTCGCTTAACCTTCCTCTTGTTCCCTCTCCTCTCCATCCATGCACCTCCTCTCCATCCACCTCATCATCATCCACCTCCTCTTCACCCACCTCCTCTCCATCCACCTCATCATCATCCACCTCCTCTTCACCCACCTCCTCTCCATCCACCTCATCATTATCGCCTCAGGTTCTTGTACGTCGACCGAACTTGATGCTCATGCCACTTGTAGGATACTTTGTAAATTCGTTCCAGGGTTTGGTTATAAATGGACGATGTGTGTTCGCTTTAGGCTATCTTATATTGCATCTTCATCATCTGGTACAACTGCACTCTCCTGAGACTCATAGTAATTATCAACATCACCGGAGTCCATGTATATAAAGACAGTTTATTGCACTTGTAAAGATATTAGAAGCACAGATCAAGGGAACCACGCAAATGATGCGGTGGGAGTACCACAGGCTTGTATAAATCTTGGCCTTATTCTAGCCAACAATATGCGGACGTCAAAGACCGTGCTGTCATACGACGTCGTTAAACATCTTCTCTAGCCAATATTATGTGGCTCATTTCATATGCTTGATAAGTGAGCACTGAGCAGTGAGCACATTATGTTCAATAGTTCATTACTTATGTTTAATCACTCATACCATATGCTTACTCAGTTCTTCTAAATTTGAGCATATTATATCTCCCGAACGTTAGATTCAAACCACTTATGATAGAAACTGTGACACAATCACAGTTAATAAGCCGAATGCACACTGTGAATTGTATGGACCTCTGACCGCGGTGAGCGCATACGAATTCGCAGGACATGCGGGTATACAACAGAAGAATTATTGAAGTAGCATGAGATCCGAGTTCAAATGGACTATTGGCCTTTTATATGCATGCTCCATAACTATTCGCATGCATCTTGGTAAGTAAACAAACAGATTCTATTTGCAGCTGACAAACTCACACGAATTATATGCAGTGTTCAGAATAATAGCACACGCATATAAAAGAGATAATGACATTAGCAGATAATATTATGGGCTGTCATGTGCACTTTATGCTTCTAGCGTATAATGCCGTTCGTGCCCAGCCATGCATTGGAAGCGAAATGACGAGCGGCCAATGAAGCGAGTCTTTGAGAACAGACATCGAAATTATACGGTACCATAATAGTTTGAACTGAGCCAAAACTGCACGAAGGAACAGTGGCTTATGTCTTAATCTAAACGGTCGAGGCTTTATGCACAGAATCCCTGACCCGTCAGAATTTCATTTAGTGCAAACTATAGAGACGAAGAGGCCTTCAAGAGGACAAGTTGAACTGGTGAAACCTGGAGATAATCATATAGCAAGTCAGATGGGTCATGAGTCATGAGAGATGAGGCAGTGTATGATTGGTCTAATTTCTCGTGTATACACGATGTGATGTTCTACACAGTGGAGGCGCCAGGATTTCAGTTTTTTTGGGGAGCTAAAGGGGTTTTTCGTGCAAATATTTCATTTTTACATGAAAAAATGGATGGCCTTTTTTAGGGGGGTTAGCCCTCTAGCTCCCCCCTAGCGCCGCCACTGGTTCTACATATCGACATAGGCTAGCGTTTTGAGGATGGCTTGAGACATGGTGGCTGAGAAAGTGATAATATAATAATAATATACGTAACCAGATTCAATTCAAAATGCGATGGCTTAGATCAGCAGAACTATAGGCTACTTTGACTATGAGTGCAGATCTTGCATTAAATCTTTATAAAAAAGCATAAAAATTTCGTCCTCTCTTGCGACGAGAGTAAACACAGCCTACTTGTTATTACGATAAGAGATGGCACGAGATCTCATGAATTTCTATTCATCTGCTTTAATCTCTTTTTGTTGCAATGAGCAAAAAAAGGAAGATGTGGTTTGATCTGCTTTTGACCCGCTTTACCTCTGAATACTGAAGTGGAACCACACCCGATACGGTTCATTCTCTACAATATCCGATTATATTATTGGATCGCGCAATGAGTTGGATTAGTCTACTTAGTATTGTGCGGCCTATCTATGCTGCTAAGGCATATAATTGATATGCGACGTGATTACAAAACGTGGCGCATACGCCTATATATATATATATATATAATATTATATATATTTCATATATTTTCATTTTGTTTGGATGGTCTGCTCTTTCCCACGTGTCGCGGCTTTTCAAGTTTTCATTCGTCAGATCTGTACCCACACACCCACACGACCTCGTATATACGGTATCCTCAAAGGCAGAATCATTATATATATATATATATATATATTTCAATATATATTTTTATATATAAAACTCCTCATCTCTGAAATTCTGCAACCGCTCACTATAGATCTATATGTATAGGCCTCAGTGGCGTAGCCAGGAATTTTTCATGGGGGGGGTTATGGCCGGAAACCCTGTTTTTTGCTATTTTTTCTTACTTAAATGGAAAAATAACCTTAAAAAATCTTTTTTTTCGGAGCCAATGGGGGGGGTTTTAACCCCCGAAACCCCCCCTTGCCTACGCCACTGATAGGCCTAGTCTATATATTATGGGTATAATATGCTGCACAGTGGCGTAGCTAGCTTTATGTGGGCCCGTGTGCAGGGGTCCCGCATGGGCCCCCTGTTTGGCCCTGTAAGACTGGCATCTTTTCGTTATAGCGATCAAGATCACAAAAGTAATCTAGCCTATGGCATTTGCTATTAGGCCTAGGCCCGACACATGTAATACAACTCACTAAGAGAAAAAATTATGAATGCTGCAGCTGCACGAATGAGACAGATAAATTAAAGTGTTATGGCCCTAACTGCAGTGATTTCCCAGTAGAATTTTAAATCTTTCACGCTGCAGACTTTTTCATTTATTATTAGCCGCCTACTTAGAACAATGCCATGGTATCATAGAGTTTTCTTTGTAGCATTTTTTGTCAGCAAAAAATTTCAACCATCTATTAATTCCGGTCCATGTTTTGCAATTTGCACACCAAAGACGATGCAATCATCAATTTTTCATAGTAGGCCCTACCTAAAAATAAGTTAGCAATATTCTTTACAAGTGCAAAAATTGGGACAAATACATGAATTCCTAGAACCCACACTTGCTCAATTTGGTGTCTGCCTGATATTGGGGTGAGAGCTGAGAAGATTTGAGAGCAGTGGGAATTGTTGAAAAATAACGAGGATTTGCTATGATCCACGTGCACGGAGTTGCCATGGGTTGTGAACAGGTGAAAAGACTTAACTACGTGACCCTAAGAAAGACTAGCGAGGGTTGAACGACTTCAAACTCCCGGGAAGTTCTCACTCTGGTTGAGAGAGAATGGAGATGTCAGTTTACTACCGTTACTATATCCAGCATATGACCGGAATACACGAGCATACCTGTGACAAGAAATGAAGTTTCTGTGGCGCACCATTTAATTGCACTGCAAGAACGTGACAGATAGACGGATATGATCACACCTATCCTAAACGGTAGCAAAGGCCCGCCTTTGACCTTTGGATATGAAAGCTTGTGAACGAAAATCAGCGCGGGTACGATTCGTTTACTGTTCTCAGCTTAAAACTGAATTAGAATTAGGACCTATTTATTGTCGTTCACACACATTTGCGTAATTGCGCAATCAAGTTTAATTTTTACCGTCATGACTCGAGACGAAAAACAGGTTCAAGGGAATTCAGTATAGGCCTGCCTGCATGCCTGCCTACCTACCTACCTGCCTGCACGGCAGCTGACAGACGTCAGTAAAGTAGTGAAATAGCCGAATGCAAATATGTTCACAGAAACTAGGCTACATCTGTCAAAGTGAATTACTAATTACGTCAGATTATAGGCTAATAATTCAACAATCTCTGTGGGCCCCTGGAGGTCGTGGGCCCGTGTGCTTTGCACACATTGCACACATGGTAGCTACGCCACTGATGCTGCACCAGATTGTTGGAACCGACACCCAAAAGACTTTCGCCAGTTTGCTAATCTTTTTATATCTCTTCTGCCGACTGCACCTCTCCTCCTTCTCTCGCATTCTCTTCTGCTATTCAGCCTATCAGTCTGTAGATATATGTTACAAGGATCAATAACTCCCACTTAATTATTAACGACTGAAAACCGAACTCTTCTATAGCTGCTGTTCTATGCTGATTCAAAAACTGCATGCGCCACCCGGCCACCGCACGAGTCACGACCCCTTTCAACACCGATTATTATCACATATATGACACCACGCTTGACCACCCCACCCCAAGATTCAGACCTGGCACCGCCGGAGCGGACCAGACAGCCTGCAGCCATTGCGGACTCAATGACTTGGCCTTTATGTGCCGCTGAGGTAATTTCGGAGATTTACTCAAACATTACATTACATTAAGGCAAACTTATTAGCGCACTCCGTGGGTGTATGGGGACTGATGATGTCTGGCGAATCAAAACATATCAGGGATGATGAAAATTTGTTTCAAACGAATTCACAGCACTCCAATGACCTCGTGAATGTCAAAGTAGAACAGCCTGTCATTGGTGGTTGAAACTCATTGCGTTGTTTCAACAGGAGCGGACAGCATGCAGCGTTGTGCGTTTACGACAGACTAATTAATTATTATTCAAGAGATAGTCGGTCCTTATTTTATGTTTCCTTACTTCGTTGCATATTCGTCGTCTATTTTAAAGACCTTTTCACAGGGCAAACACTCAAGTCTATTAGCGCTCTATAGTCTTTTGCCACTAGGTTATAAAGATCAATAATTCCCAAACGCTGGCAAACAGGATCTATAAAGAGGCAACCTATCATTTGAAGACTGATGTTGTGTAACTTATGTTGGAAGAGTAAGGAAGTAAGTAGGCCTAAGGTGGAAATTCTTCAATATCTGCTTTGAACAAAATTACCTTCGAATACCAAACATCTGTGGTCTATAGTCAGTCCCATACAATCGTCGCACTTTCGTTGCCCTGGCTGTCCTTTTGAAAAAGGAATTATTTTCATATAGGACTCATTGTCTGTAAGATTCTACAGCTAACCAACCTCGTCATCTTTTGGTCTCCTGCTGCTGCTGCTGACCCACAGAAACCATAACTATACTCGATCAAGTCCTAATCCTCTCAAGGGCGGATACAGAAATTTTCGAAAGGGGGGGCCAAAGTCCTACGGAACTACTCATGTGGGGAGGCCACGTCTACTTTCCGAGCAAAATAGCTGGTCAAAAATAAAGAAATTTCTAAATGGGGGTCATGGCCGGATTGGCCCCTTCTGGATCAGCCCCTGAATCCTCTCATTGTCTAATTCTAATCATCGCATTGTCTATTTACAATGACCGCCAAAGCTGTTTACGTCTTAGTATGCCTAATTGCCTACATGTGTGATCTACTGTAGGCTATAGTTCACATTCTTAACTTATTAAGAGTTGTTTGTCTCATAACTTGAACGCTGTTTTGAACATGACGAATGTTGAGTCTATACTCGATATTCTGTGTATAGTATACGAATGATTATTTACATCCATCCCTAACTTTGCAATCATCTCCGTGCATCAATGAGCAGCCGAAGAAGCACTGACCGCTGCCCGAAAACAAAACATGGGCCTACATCTCTGGGAATATAATTACACATGGAATAACAATTAGAAAAGCATATTAACGTCACTTCAATAGAAAACTAATCACTAGTATTCTCTGTGCTGATTTATCTGATGCTAAAATTAATGTATACCTTGGAACAGAAATTTGATCACTATAGTCAATAGTCATGACACGGAATAAGCAACAAGAAAAGTCATAAGTGAAGAAGGAGCTGTCACATCCGAAATTGACAGATGGCATCATGTTTGACCAAGTGACCACGATGCATGGAAAGTTGATATGGTAGAGCGACGACAAAAGATATGGCCCGTGACCGACAGGTGTACTATATACAGTGAGATTCCCGTCCTTTGAAATACGAGACTCAACCGATGATCCGACTCTCTCTTGAGAGTTGAGACGACGGGTAGGCCTACAAGTGTATACGACAGAGGTTAGTCGCCTGCAGTCGGTCACGAGATCGAAACGCCATGTGCACCAGGGATTCGCGTCGCTCCTATAGGCTATAGTCCGTCAAGAGGCAAATTATATATATATATGTATATATATATATATATATATATATATATATATATATATATATATAGGCGGGTATAGTGTATAGCCTACTCGATTGCAGACGACCCACAGTGTGCAAAACCAAGACTTGGGTGCACAAACAGGAGGCCTATCCATGGTGAGAATTGCAGGAAGATTGAAGGGTTTAGCTGCCAGTTTTTCTTATACGGCTCAATAGCAGAGTCCTCTTGTCACACCCCAACTTCACGGGGAGCATAAAATTATGATCTGACCCCTCAGTCATTTTCCACTCAGCGTTCCTCGTGCGGTCGCAGGAGACCTATCCAGGGTGAGAATTGCCGGAGCATTGAAACACAGGGGAAACACAAAAAATCCACAGCAAACAGACTACTACAGTGAGCTCCAATATTATAAGATTATTAAGAAAATTTTGCATGGGCCTATATAGCCAAAAATAAAACTTCCAAATGACAAAAAGCCGAATAGCAACCGACGTGTTCCGTGACAAAGCGTCTATAGGGAATTATTTTAATAAACCTCCGCACCTCCAGTTCCGACGTAATTCTACGACCGACTCCTCTCATCAACTGCGGATGAATACATATAGGCAATACACGTTTTTCCAATCTCGAATCTATTTCCTTATAGACCGTATAAACATGTATGCTCGATCGTCGCTGAAATAATTGGTGAAGAATAGACTCGATAGATGCTTGAAAACCGCATCACATACATGCATTAATGCCATGCAAATGCAATAGCGGTCGCTTAGCAACGGATGCTTCGTTTCAACCTGGTAAATGCAGTATCGGCCTGCATGCTTGAATAAGAAATTTAGGTTTTGCAGTTATGCTGTCCATGGATTCAAAATGCAAGCGCTGTTTCTAAGTGCTGCATGGGCCTATTCACTTTCGCTAGGCATGATGTATGCTATTAATAAGCAACTACTTGCAATGTATGCTATTCAAGCGACTATAGGCAATTCGCAATTTATTCAAAGTGCATGCCACGTAGATCTATATATGTAAGTGTTCATAGTGTACGTAAGCCGTTTAATGGTTCCTATTCAGAAAACCTTTCAGAATCACGACATGCAGTATCATATGCATGGCCTACATATAGATTGGACGCCAGTATACCTGCAGTCCGACTGATTGATGCACTTCCTGTCCATAGTGACAGCGATGGACATAGTGCGTATACATATAGAACTGTGATATAAAAGTATAGCCAATCCCGTCCTATTATTTTGATATGAAGACGCGGTGTTACCGTGTGTATCACGGACAGATGGAGCTACATCAGTTCAGGTGCATGAACAGTGAACAGTGGACACTCCAGTCCATGTATAGTCCTATAATTATGTAATCTATACGTCTACGGTAGTGCGGTTAATCTCCGGCACTGTCTGCTTATTTTTAAATATCGATTTCTCGCGTGATTAAGTGGAATAGCTGCAGCCAAGATCAATCTCCTGCTGTGTGATGGCGCTGCATGTATACGAGGTTCTGCTTTGCTTTGCTTTGCGTATACGCCAACTACGTCATCGGACGCCTACTTCCGCAGACGAACGTTAACCCTATATGTCCCGAATTGGCGCCGTCAGCAATTTGCAGCCAGCGAAGAGCCATCACGTTGAGCAATAATCATGCAAAAAACTGTTATAAATGAGCGCGCGTTATTATGACACGTGAAATTGGAAATAATTAATTTCAAGCAATCTAAGTCCATATGTGACCGCATCGTGTAGGCCTAAAGTAAACAGACTTATGTAGGTCCCTGTATGCATTATAAATATTGATTTCATTGGGGTTTCCTTATGTAGGCCCATAGAGCAAAAATAATTACACCGCTTCTTTTATGGACGGGCGCTATAGAATAATTTCTAATAATTATAACGGAAGTCATAAATAGCCAATCGCATTCCATCCCTAATGAAAGCCATTTCCTGCAAGATTCTGTTTTTGCTTAGGTGCGTTATAAATGACAGTTTAATTATTAATACAGTTTAATAATAATAGCAATAACAAAATTACGGCAAGATGGGAGACTTCGTGCGGTGATGAGCTCAGAGACGTAGGCTACGTCAATGACGTCATCAGCAAATAGTAACGTAAGAGTACTCTAGTCTCTTACACCCACATATTTTTTGACAGGTGTCACCAGCGACGTAACACAGATAGTGACGTTATTAGAAACTAAGAACAAGTAGTGACGTCATCGGCGACTAAACACAGGTAGTGACGTCATCAGCGACTGATTAAAATGTGTCGAAAGTAGAGTATTCTGAACGTATACGTCAGAGTGACGATTTCGTATTATACTCTACACGATGAAAATTAATACCAGATTATTACTTCTGTTATGTTTTCAGCTAAGATCGATCTTAAGGCCGTTCCAAGAAAATTGAGACCTTCTTGCATCTACGTTTTCTTTATACACTATGCGAGCAGAGTTGTAGGCCACGTAATCTGTTCACACACCCCCACACGCGCTCTTGGCTTCGTCATCAAGCAGTAGGCCTGTAATATGCTACTGGCCTAAGGAAGTAAGTCATGGGGCAAGTCCTTCAATACTTGACCCTTTGTCAGGGACCTTGGCAGGTCCCATAAATCACTGACTGCCATTCGTCCAGCATCGGTTCATGGACAGAAGAGCGGAAATTGAGCAACTCGTGAGTGGAACGCCACCATATAATTATAGGCCTATAGGTCGCGGCAGGCTGTTTGACCTGACTATTTGACCTTCAATATCAACTGTTTATTTGATTTCTTCGACCTGCTGTGATTGCTGTGAATAACTTTCATGACCAAAAGGCAGCGACCTCCTGAAATTGCATATAGATGGCGCCACCAAGGTAAAACTCCCTGCGCTCAGCAGTAAGTAAGTAAGCAGCTGTCTTTCGTTCAATTATCCAGTTGACAGGCCTCAGCCAGTTACACTATACGGTTATGCAATACGGGAGATGAAAAATGTGAGTTTGTTTGACATAAACCCGTCATTGTTCATACAATGCGTAATCTACTGTGCACAATCGAACGGTTTCAGCCATATGATGGAAGAGGTAACTTTTCAGCTATGATAGAAACCTTGCCTAAGAATGAGAGTTTCGGGCATTCTGAAGGTGAACCGAGTTAGGACCACACGCGTCTTTTAATATGTAACATAACACAACATGGCACAACAAGGGTTTTACAGGATTCAGAAGATATATTGTCTGTGTCAAAATCACTGCGTATACCGGTACACAGATCCTACAGTTTTATCCATTTATAGCTTTCATTAATTTGCTTCTTTTGTGCGCAGATCCAATCAATCTGAAGTCGACCGGATTCAGATCTTAAAGCGGATTAATTAGCATTCGACGACAGATGTCAATAGGAGTCCATCTTCTTGGTTGCAACATCTGCCTAGCTACACGTACAGCGGTGCCCTTTAATCATGGCAACGCTTAATTCCAGTGATTCCATCCTTCTTTGCCCAGCATTATGTAAACATAATACATAGAATTTTATGGATGACTTACATAATTATTTGCGCCGTCTGAGCAGGTGTTATTCTTCAGCGCCACCATTTGCTCTTTGGTCAATGGAAATTTTTTAGGACGTTATCCTACCCGCTCAGATAACCCCAACAGACTTATATGACCTATAGTCTCTGGCTCTGGGGTTACTTATAGCCGACATGAACGCGCTGTATAGTATGCATCGATTTGAATGAATGGGGCGTGTAAGTGAACCTCTAGGCCTATGCTAAATTAAGTGGGCTGGGGTGGAAAGGGAGGGGTAAGTGATGCCATTAACACGTTGGAGTCGCTTTCCGAGTCCACAAATCCATATTATGAGATGAGATAGTGAATGAAGGATAAGGCGAACGAATGAATGATTTCTTTCTGGCGCATTATGTGGATGAGCCACTTTATTCAGGCCACATTCTTTAGAAACTTCTTTCGTTAGACATTACATAATGTGTAACAGTGTAAGATCGACGTCGCCGGACTTTTTATAGAAATAAAATGCCGTCATAGTCGAGAAACGAATCCATGACCCCTCGAACTCGCTCCTAGGTCAGACAGCGTCGAGCTTTCTCAGATGTTGACCCCCCTCAGTTGGAATAGACTGTCTCTTACTGTATATATAGACTATCGAAATAATTTGCCTGTTCGAGACCGCTCTCATTAGCCGTGGCTGGGCTGAGAGCGCCTCTGAGTGTAAGTTTCTTGACGGGGCGCTATATAAATTTCCGGAATGAATGAATGAATGAATGAACAGTGCGTTGAACCATGTACATACTTATCAATTTATTTGCTTGAACGCAAGATGTCTAGCCTACTCCAACAATCAATTAAAGTCCATTGATAATTTGCAAAGACTCCCATAAACATATTTTCGTATTGTAATTTTGTATAGAAATTCAAATCAATAAGCCAATCTGTCCAATCAAGAAACTTGAAGCCGTCTGACCGCCAAACAAATATTTACTTTCCGCTGCATACGATCACAGCATGAACAAATTATTGCTGGACGATTGCATTAATAGTTATTGTCGACTTAGGACAATAAAACCCATCACTCTGGAAATATAGCTTCGCGGGCTGAGACAAACCACTTCAGTTGTTATTGTTAATAAATTGAAGTGTGCGATAAGATTTATTCCATTGATAAGACATTGATTATTATTGAACCACTTGACTGATCGACCAATATTTTATAGCTTAGCCTTGCAATTAAAAGTCTTCTATAGCGTCATTACAACAGTAAGCATGACCTTGCGATCGTTTTCATAGAGGTCAAAATCCGAGCGGAAATACAGAGAATTCCATATTATATATATATATATATATCATCATCATCATCATCATCATCATCATCACCACCATCATCATCATCGTCGTCGTCGTCGTCGTCCTCCTCCTCCTCCTCATCATCATCATCATCATCATCATCATCATCATCATCATCATCATCAATATCCTTAGGCTCAGTGCCCGTAGGAGTCCGACGCCACTCTCTGTCTGAGTCTGTCTCGCGTCATGTTGCCCAGCTTCAACCGGTCCGGTCAGCAGGTCCATACCGTTAACATCTTGAACCAGATAGACCACCTTGTCTAAATGAAGAGAATATTGGGAGAGAGGCATGAAGAACAACCTGGGTCAATGCCCGTATGTGTCCCATGCTCTCCCCCGACTCTCTCCACTGGTCTGTCCTGACCGGCCTGTGCATGTCAGCTCCACATCATGAGTTCATGACACCTTGAAGCATCTGGGTCGCTATGTCACTTGTGCCGTGGTTTTTGCGGATTTCAGTCGTCTTGGTCTTTTACTGCCAGTGTATCGCCACCCATCTGGCAAACCTTCCTCCTTTGTCCGGGCTTAGGACCGGCACAGGGACATTCTTGGTTCCCTGTGGCGGAGGATGGATGCAGTTTAACGTCGTGCCCATGGCGGACTCCATATATATATATATATATATATATATATATAATATATATATATATATATATATATATATGGACCTATAGTAAACGAAAGAGCACGCTCACCAAAAACTGCTTTAGTGTCAGTTGTTACCAGAGATATCAGACGATCCTCTATATATCAAGTAATGAGGTTTTAGTCTGGGAATAAGGACTCAGTTTAATGATTGTTGCTGATGGTAATGGATTCAGAATTTCGCGACGGCCTATGACAACATCATTTTATATCTCATTGTCATCGACAAAATTGCTTTGGCATTTTATAGTTCTCATTGTTGTGGGCGAGAGTTCATTATATTTTATCAGTAATGGGCTCCAATAATTATAACGAAATAGATTCGTTGCTGAACAGTTAACCGACGCGAACATTTCAGCACAAACGTTAGGCCATCCATGATGTTCAACAGTTCACGTATATGACGTATTAGTGCTGTTAAGATTCTAATCCTTGTGATCAGTGATGAAGAAGTTCTGAAATCTTTGGAATTTCAACATGTTTCTTGACTTTGTGGTGTCATCAAAAAGCGAACGATGATGAAAGCCATTACCTATAGAGGTTGTTTGATATTATCGTGTTTCAATAACTGAATGTCAGGTATTCTAACAATTCAGATGTTGAAACAATCTTTTCCAGCACCGGAAGGAGCAAAGATCTTCCTATAGGAAACGCAAAACTTAAGCTAGGCCTAGATAGGTAAAAGGAAGTTAATTACTCGTAATAAGGCTGGTACTAACCAATTAAGAAATTAAGTCAGCCATAAACATCCTAACGGACATGACGTCTAATTCTGCGTAAATGACAAAATAATGTCACAGCTCGCAACATTTATTTGTTAATAGACAATTTTTAAAAACAAGACAAAAGCAAAGCAAATCAACATATCATGTTGTGTGTAGCCTATGTGAAGAGACTTTGAACTCTTTTCGCTCACGTATTTAAATTCAGCTAAGTGATATAAGTATAGTAGCGTGCTAATTGGGGCAGAGGGTTCAATGCAGAACGAACCAGAGTCTCCTTGAAGACTATTATTTTGTCTGTATTTATGAAGCACGGAACGCACTGCAGTAGTCGTCTAGATTGGCACTGCCTGCTGAAAGCGCCTCTGAATATTCTATGTTGTTGGAGGCGCTCTATAAATGCTTAGATATAGGCCTTTGACTACGATGCAATACAATTAGGCCTAAATATATGTACCGACTTCTCTAAAGGGAAACCGCCAATGGAACAGAGATCTTTGAATTTGTTTCTGTCTCAAGTCGGTTTTGAAGCCCGATCTGTGAATTAACAGCACAGCATGCTAACCACTAGACAATAGAAGAGAGCTTACTTGCAAACTTAATAACGGCCCTCTCCTAATCAGAACGAGCGGATTAATGGCACACGACAAGAGTAGCTCTTACCTACCCTCCCCTACCCCTAAAACTAAAGATTATACCTATATGCATAGAGAGGAATGTTATACTCGATTATAGTTATAGTTAAGCACAATGCTTGCACAAGGTTTCTATAAGCCTAAACCTGAAGGCCTTGCATAACCTATACTACACGGACTATAATACTATTTACATAGTGTCCTCAAGCGCTGAATTACGACAGTATAGGTTTAGTTCAAATAACAGTTAAGCCAGATCGTTGGTGATCGGCTGCAACTGTTACGGGGAATCGACAAGTCAAAACAATTGACGATTTACAGTGAAAGCGTCATTGAGACGAGAGAGAGCATTGATGAAAACGTCGGACAACGGCCTCGATAAAGAAAATAAGTCACATTTTACGACATTCAACAGCAAGACGAGTTGGTCTACAATAATTGGTGACAATAATTTCTCATTCTCTGCAGTTTTACAGCCTGTTAGACTATACGGTAGTCTTGTGCAGTGGGTACATAATCTAAAGTCAACAGTTGGCACTTGGCAGAGTGTATAAAGAAGTCGATTAACAGAATTCATATAAGGATTCGACTAGTTGATTCACAGGGCTCGGTGAGTCCATGGTAGAATTTGAAATACGGCTCTCTCTCTCTCTCTCTCTCTCTCTCCTGCTTTGATTCGAATGGTCCGTGGAAAGAAACTCAACAGCAGTCAAGTGTTGTTCTACTCTGCTTAGCAAAACGGTAAAAACAAATGAATCTGTTAGAACACGTCCACAAAAATGACTCGATTTACTAACTAATATATTAATTCAATTGCACGTTTAGGTCCGATCCAAGACAGTGCCGAGCAGTCAAACCGGTTTTAATGCATAATGCGATATGTGTCATTGTGTAATTTGTTTGTTCCTCTATAATTATGAGGAGGGCCCTGCCATGGAGGGGTCAGTTCAAGCCTATGAGATTTGTAAAAAAAGATGCTTCAGATTTTGATCCGCGTAGCTTTAGGTTGTGCAAAGAAGACTTTACTGTGGGTCCTATATCTTTTTCAAACATTCAATCAATCAATTAAAGAAAGACACAATTGGATTATTGAGTTAATTGTTGATGAATCGAGGTCGACCCTGACAGCGGAACTTTATGTTTCTTTGAGTCTGTTCATACTTGAATGTTTAAATTATTTGCTTGTTTGTATTGTGGCGATCAACAAAAGCATCGATTGATTGATTGATTAATTATTAACATACTACACAACAACAAATAAATCATGCATCGTAGCAGTCAACACAGTCAGTCGAGAAAAATCGGGTCGACCACTAAGACCCAGGGCTGCTTTTAAGGAATTTTTAGAACTGCACAACTCCTTCTTTCCTTTCCCATCATCCATGGCAAATTACTTCAAATCGGAGGACAATGACCTTTTTTACTAGTTTTAACTGTAAGGAAGTGCTTCTACAACTGCACAAATCCATTTAGAACTGCACATTTTGTGTACAACTGCACGTTAAAAAAGCCCTGCTAAGACCACAACCATTCTGTAAATCTATTATCAGTTTCGTGAATAGCGTAGGCCTAATTTAAATAGACCTAAAAGTTACACAAATAACAGAGTAATTGGCATTAGGATAATAGCCAAAATGGCTAACCAATGTTAACATATTCTTTATAACCAGAAGTAACAATGACCCCCGAATGCGACCAAACTGAGACTGATAAAAATATGCAAAAAAGACATTTATGGAAAATTTGATGCACTGATTTTCCTAAGCCTAAAGAAAACAGAACCAATGGTTATGGGAAAACTTACAAGACGTACCGAAACAGCCAGTTACTGCATAGTCAACCTGGATGTAGGACATTAGCCCCTGGACATTATTCCCCGGACATTACCTTCCCCCCGGACAAAAGCCCCATGGACATTATCTCCCTAGACATTATCCCCCCGGAGGTAGTGTAGCGACGTATGACTACGCTACAGGTTTCTGGTCGATAATATTATTATATTATTATTTTATTTAATTTTTGATCGGTTTCAGAGATCTGATATATATATATATAGGGTTTTCTTTCGGTGCTTCGTGTGACCTAGATTTTAATGTTGATGCGTGTTTGACACGGGTCACCGCGACCGCCTGTCTAGGCTGCAGTCGCTGCTGTTTCATTGAATTAATATTTTTCCCACGATAAGGTAATTGACGCCTCGGCCGTCCTCAAAGAGCGTGCCGCTCGCTGTCGATGAGAATAATCTATCTTTCGCACACTTCTCTGCGGTGGTCCGACGGATAAGAGTGAGCGAGCCATACAGTCAGACAGACAAAGAGACGCACTGAAGAGGACGTGCTGGCCTGTGTATGTGTTAATAGATCTCTGCTTCCTCAGGTTGAATTAGTGCATTTGAGGTTACGTGATCTCACGTCTGAGGGCGCTTTTCAGAAAGAGAGATAGAAGGAGAAAGACAGTGAGCTACAGACCGACGGAGAGATACTCAGAAGAAGCTGCACGTGGCAGCTAATTCTTGCCGCTTTGAGACCGCTGTACAGCTGCTGGGTCGGCGCGCTCGGCTCTTTAGCTGCGCATGCGTAGTAGAGGGGACGCTCTGCAGACCAGGCAGTTATAAAAGCGAGAGCAGGCCGCAAAAGCGCAGTTGCGCACAAGATTGCAAGGACAGCGGATGTATCGAGAGTTGCGCACAGGATTTCAAGGACAGCGGATATATCGATAGTTGCGCACAGGATTTCAAGGCAATTGGATGTATTGCGGCTTTTGGTAGTCTTAGGCTCGATCGAGTTGGTGAAGCGTGGCCAGGATACAGCGCCAGCTTACACTAGTCTTCTGCGTCGTTGCGTATACACGAATTCTGTTGGCGATTCATTCTCTCTCGACATGGAGTCGAATAATTAAGAGAGTTGTTTGTTGCGAGAAATATATCAGCGTTGTTGCGAGTTTTGCCTTCGCTTTCGCATTGGATCTACTCCTGGATTAATCGGTCAAGGCCTCTCTTCGCCTTGTCACACGGAGTGATTTATCGTGGGCTTCGAATCGTCAGCGTTCTGAAATTGTGTTGCGAAGCGGTTGTTCGTATGTTTGCCTAAGGGCGTCTTTCTCAAACGGCTTGGATACATAGCCGAAATTGTTGTTCATTGCGAGAAATCAGCATCGGATTTAGCTGATCTTTTCGGGCGTTTCAAACTCGACGCCTTTCTGTGTGTTTCGTCGCATCTCTTGGATATCGTCTTCGTCGCTGTTCTTCGCACAAGATCGGCTTTGTCCCTTGTCTTCGGGCATAAGGTACGCTTTATTGGGGAATTCATACGATCGGTTATTTAGAGATTTTGGGCTGAACTGAAATTGGCTGTGGGACTTGAGAGTCAATCGGGATTTAATTTAGGCATACTCCGGTTGATAGGTGTTTGCATTGAATTGTTGCATTTGATTTTCATTGAATGTCTTTACAAAGGATAGGAACCGATAATGGAACTTACTGACTTTTATGTTTGATTGCTTTGAACATAATTGATGTCAATTGAAGATTCAATTGATTGTGAATAATAAGAAGTATTAAATAAAACTACTGACTTTGATCCTTGATGGCATTGAATGCAACTGACGTTGAATGAATACTTGATTGATTGTGAGCTATAAAGATAGGAGTCATTTCTATAGCGCTATGGAGGAGTCTAGGCCAGTCACTCCTGCTCAGCCTTCTAGGCCCCCTTCTTCTATGGAGATATTGCTCGAGGCAATACAAACTAATGCTAGGTCTACTCATGAAGCCATTCAGACTAATGCTAAGTCGACTCATGAAGCAATGACTTCTATGCAGTCTTTTATGCAGTCGTCAATTGAGACTAATGCCAGAGACACGCAAGAGGCGATTGCCACGGTGGAGTTTAATGTCCTGGCAGTGCAATCAAATGTTAGCGATGCTATTTCCTCAGTGCAATTAAATGTAAGAGAAGAGATCTCGGCGGTAAGAGATAATGTCAGGGAAGCGCTGACGGAAGTTGTATCACGCTTGGAAAGATTGGAGACATCGCCGGTGCCTAAGCCTGCTGTAGATTTGAACCCTGGACTGAAGTCCACCGCTATTACCACTGAGGACGCGTCATACCACTCGACCATCGGCCTGGAAGAAACTTTGGGTGCTAGGCCTGAAGATTTCGCGCACCCTGGTATATTGCGAAGAAGTGATAGATTGGCTAGTAGGCCGCCAATTTCATATAGGGAGTTCGGCAGTCGAAATAACTGGCCGCCTTTCCATCGTTGGGATTCGAACCCGGAAGTCACTTCCTCCTGTCCTCCCTCTATCTCTAGAGCTCGTCTACAGCAGCACGCGGTCCCATCGAGCGAGGATCCGGAAGTGGCGACTCCGGGGAGGCCGATAGGGGCGGGCGTTACAGTAGGACAATATCCCCCAGTCTATGATAATTTTATCATTATCGAAAACGACGCTAAGAAATCTACGTAGCTCATACGCAAATGACGTTAACAAACCTTCGTTGTAAGCTTAGCCATAACTGACACTAACAAGTATACATGCCTACTTACTGTATACGATCCACATTCGTTCATTTATCTAATTTATGGAATCTAATTTTGAATGGAAACAACGCTAATAAGTCTACGAAGCTCAGACGTAGGCCTAACTGAAGTTAACAAACCTTCGTTGTAGGACACCAAACAAGTATAGCCTACACTGTAGGCCTATGCATATGATTCCCATTCGTTCAGTTCAAATCGAAGTCTAGGTCTACATGCGAATAGCCAAAAGAGGTCTCTACCGTGACAGCAGTAAGAAGCTGACGATATTAGGACCTAAATGACACTAACTTTAGTTTGCATGTGAATGCCAGTGCCGGTTACGGCATTATTATAAGACTTGCACATTAGGGGGGGTTGTCTGGGGGATAATGTCCTACGCAAAATCGGGGAAATATGTCCGGGGGGACTTTTGTTCGTGGGAATAATGTCCGAGGTGATAATGTCCAGGGGGCTAATTAATGTCCGTTCCCCAGTCAACCTACTGAACAAATCATGGGGTGTTCCATTTACTCTTGGAGGTTTATTACAATGTCATGTAAATCCAGATTAGACTCACAACCGTGAAAGTCACATCTAATGGAAAATTGAACTAATCTCACAGGCATATTGATAAAACATGACCAGGATATTATAGAAGACCACACACACCACATCTTACTGGCTGACGTAAGAAAATTATGATGACGATGATGACGATGATGATGACGACGACGACGACGACGACGACGACGATGACGACGATGATGATGATGATGATGATGATGATGATGATGATGATGATGATACATAAGCCTAGGCACATAATATAATATATAGCCTGTATATGCTGCAATGGTAGGATGGGTGCATTTTGGTCAAATGACCCAGGGTACTCCTTGACCCGGAAGTTGCAAACGGCAGAGGATAATTATAACAATTATATCCGCAAGTGTCGGAAGATATGGTTCCACTGCATAGCACTTTGACCCTGCATCCTATATCACACAATTAGTAGGCCAACCATTAGATCTATTGACCCTTTATGGAGGCTTTGTACACACTCGCTGGATATTAACGCGTCAGGGTTTCCCCTACCCTCTACCAATGTCAATCGACTACAATTATATCTAGGCCATGGGATGATGGGCGGGAAACTCCACCACTGGATGTATAGCGCCAGTCCCATGCCTGGATAAAGGAGGAGGGCAACACTAATCATCGCTGATATGGTAGTGTCGTTAAACATGCGACAAGCATGGTTGGGGAGAGTCAATTCCGGTTTGAAAGAAACAGGTGTAATGTAATGTAATGTAATGCAAATCTTCGAGAATTTCTCAGCGCCCACAAAAGCCACGTCAGGCGTTGGTGATGCCACCGTGGCGGTAGTGGTGGTGTTGGTGGCGGTTGCGGTAACGGTATAGCAGTAGTGAATATGTTGGTAATCCGCTACTTTATGACACTCTTATACATTCTTTTCAACCTTTCTGTTTATACAATATTAACAGTCGTACTGACCAGCAATAAGGTTTCGTGAAAACAAACACTAGATATATCCTGTTTTACACGTGTCCTGTGTCCTGTGTTTATAGACTATAACCATTAGCATGACACTCATTCTAAGATAGTGAAGCTTTTCTCCATTCTCAAAATACACTAATAAATGCATTATAATGAAAAAGTCGATGCATAATTATTGTATATAATAATCGTTAATTTTGTTTTAATGAGCTCGTCTATTGTGTAGTCATTAGCAGTCATTCCGAGACTGAGAATTTTTACAATAATATAAACATACAAATAAATATATAATAAATGTACGAATGCAAAGTATGTTATGTGTGTAATGATAAACCGGATTATTTGGTGATCAGCTTACTGTCGATTAATTACTCTAATTGTTTTATTGAATTTAACATAATTTAAACTAATGAGGGAAAACTTTAAGAGGTACTTAAGTTATCGAATATTTATAAGATGCTGTAAAATAAACACACAGTAGACATAAACACTTAGCCATTGCAATAATATGCACATACAGATAAATGTACATTAATGACTTGCATCAAGTACATTGCAGCTTATATAATATATATATATATATACAGTATATATATACACACATACATACAGCATAATTTCTTCATACACGTGTGCATAATACATAATATATACACGGTGATTCATTAAAAAAGTTACCCTGCATAAGTCAACATAACTCATGGAGATGACCATCAATTTTAATGAAATTTCAGAATAATGACCCTTAAAGCTCTAGCCATGTGCTATAAAAATTATTTCACATCTAAACCATAGCTCGAGAGACTGTTGCGTTACTGGAATCTGAAACTTCTGATTTCAAAACACCCTGCTACTTTGTGGCCACTCTGATTTAAATCCTAACTAAGATATACATGTAGTGTCACGCAAAAAATTGAACAGATCTCGAATATGTGATGTCAACGAATTGTGTCGGCGAATTGTGCACCATGGAGGCATGGGACAGAATAGATCAGCGCGTCTTTGATGAATCAGCCAAGCAGTGGTGTACAAGACTTCGCGCATGCGTAACTCCCCAATAAGGTCAAGTTGAACATAAATGTTAACTTGCTTAATGCTCAGAAATAAATCCTCTATATTCACTGAAAATTTCGTTGACATAACCCGATATTGGGCTGAGTTAGAGTAAAATATGTAAGATGCATGCATGCATGCATGCATGCATACACAGTTACACACATACATACATACATACATACATACATACATACATACATACATACATACATACATACATACATACATACATACATACATACATACATACATACATACATACATACATACATACATACATACATACATACATACATACATACATACATACATACATACATACATACATACATTAGAGTGTTCAGCTTTCCTATGGTGAAAAAATAATTTCAAATAATCACCTCGCATACCCTCTGGATTTGTGACATTTGGTGTTCTGAACTACTCAGTGAAATATTTTGGCTTTGGGATCATGTTAAGTGACCTCTCAAAGCGAGTGAAGTTTTCAAAAAGTGCGATTTTTCTTAAAAATTAAAAAAATCACGAATTTAATGCATTGTATCATTTACTGCCACACAATAGACTACAGACTACAGTAAACAAACAAGACATTGTATTGTATTGTATCATGTCTATACATTTATACAGCGCCTCTCACAGTGCACGCCAATCAGAGGCGCTCCCAGTGCATTAGACCAAGAGAGTAATAAGTGGTTTTAAGACAATGAATAGAGGCACTTGGGCCACCAGTTTATAAGGAGAAATGCGTTGAAGGATGAAACTGGTTCCACAGTGCAGGCCATTGAGAACAAAGGCCCGAGCTTTAACAATGGTGGTCCTACAGCTCGCGGGACGAGGAGATCGTGCCAGTCAAAGGAGCGGAGCGGGCGAAGAGAAGTGACAAAGGCCAGCAGACGGATGAGGTAACATACGTGCTTGATAGCTCAGCAAGTAAATTTGTGCCAGAACTTTGAGTTGAATCCGAGCAATAAGGAAAGCCAATGAAGATGGTCAAACATAAAAGTGTGTTGCAGTAATGTGAAACAATACAAAGAAGTTGCGTTTATGTTTCCGATATCAAAATAATGGCTAACTGTAACTGAAGAGTCAAAATCTACGGCGTAGCAGTAGGCTATCGGTGGTGTTCAGCCACTTGGAAGATTAGCTGATGTTGCAACTCATCATGTGTGAGGGCCAAGTTAAAATTAGGCCTAGTTGCTAACTTTACTGCACGCCCACCAAAGTCATTAGGCCTAATAACAGAAAGTGTAGCAACGGTGTTCTTGGAATCTTGGAATGTCATTGCCGCTAACCTTCTCATCTAATGCACATTTTGGGATCATAAGAGATAAAATCTTGACCGACTTTGGAAGTAGCATACAGAATATAGATGCATCGATTGCTGTGTCACGAACTCGGATAAACTTTTCTCCTGAAATGTCCTGAAGGTTTTTGGATCAGCAATCTTTAAATCAGTTTTCATCTGTGGCTTACGTAATGCGGAAACTGTTTCTTCTCGTCAGCTAAGACCATGTCAGAAAAAGTGACAGTCCTGCCAATACTTCGCTCGCTGATTATATACCAGAGAAGCCTTTTCATTTTGTGAACGGCTACATCTGAAGTTTGGGTCTCAATGCTATGAAATTGTTCCATGTTGTACAGCATTCATATAATTATTGTAAAGAGCATCATAGGTGATGGGTGCAGTGAACCATGTCTCAACATACAGATCGAAATTCATCGGAAAAGATGTATCTTCAAGCACTATTAAATGCCCTTTGATATGCACCATTTAGACTTAATTGGATGCTGTCAACATCACCAATATGGACTACCTCACATAAAGCTGAACTACAGATTGGTGGTTCTGCTCTAGCCATACTTTCTCACTGTAACCCAGAGAACAACCTTTTGTATCCTTACAAAGAGAAACAAATTTGTTACGGTCAGTGAGAGGAAACTGAGTCTGAACCTGCCGAAACCGCAATTCGAAGCCCATTGGAGACAAAGAGTAAATCAAAAACTGCATGCTGCAATTAATTCAGACCTGTGATGTCTGCAAACAAGAATCATAGGCGTTTGTCAAAGACCTTTTGAACAACGCCTATTGTGCCACTGTGAACTTCTGTGTTACGACTGATTGTGTCAACCAAGCCAACCATTCTGATACCCTTTCCTCATCTCTTAGTATTTCAGCAATTTTATTCCACATTAGGAAACCAGTTTCAGAGCCAGACAGTTTGGAATGGTTAGACGCTTTTTTCAATTCCTAAGCCAGGCACAACAACCACCATGCGATCAGCATTAGCACTCTCATCACCTAGCAGCAGCTTACCTTCGAAATGAATAAGGGTCATACATACACATAGGCGTAGGAGACGGGGGTCCAGAGGGGAGCAAATGCCCACCCAAATTTCGGGCAAGTATGTTTTTCGGGCAGGTAGACCCAAAAAAATATTAAACAAACTTCTTGAAGTTCAACGTTCATTAGTAGGCCTACTCCGCATTATTTCCCAGTTCCAACTTGCCCGAATCGACTTAAATATTAGCTCACAACAACCATGGATAGCAGAAATTCCCGAAAACGTTCAGAATTCACGGTAGCATGTTATAAATAATGGCGAGAATCGCAGCAAATTGCTGAAATTTGCCCGAAACTTGCGACTATTCGTGGCATTTTGGGAAATTCACAGCATTTAAGCCATGTGCCACAGATCACGGAATTCACTGCCTGAATGACACCGGAAATTTCTACTATTGGCTTAGGCTATCCCTGATCATGAGGCAAAATAGACACGATAATCTTGCTATCATCAACATTGAACGCGCAGATGAAAATTTCCGATCTGTTCCTTCTTGTCAAGTGTGCGGGATTAGAGTGTTGCATTTGATAGCTCACTTAAATTACGGGTATACCTTAAGTGAGCACATTTCCAAAAGCATGCGTTCCTCTTATTTTCATTTAAGGTGTCTCAGTATCTGTCGCCGTTCTGTGTCCACCCATTGACTTCCTCTCCGTGCTCACATGCAACCTAAGATCCTCACTATATATGATCTTCAAGGCTCAGTGGGTTTTGCCCCAAATATCTGACCGACGTTATACTAAGGCCTCACTCAGCTTCCTCCAACCGTTCACTTCGTTCATCCAACAGACTTGACTCTTGCTTCCGCCTTCTAGAACTGCTGTGGCCCACTGGCCTAGTCTCGATCATGTGCCTCAATAATTGGTCTTTCTCTTTAAAATGAGCTTTCTCCTTGCGTTCGCTCTACACTTTCTCTGGCAGTCTCTCTTCTTCTTTCTCTCCTCTTAAAACCTGCCTCTTCTCGTGTGGTCTTGCGCACTAGGAGCGCCTCTGAACAGTTCACCTTATGTACTACTTAAAATCTAAATACTACTTACTAGAAGTGCTTTGTAGATGATAAAATACGATACAATACAAAACAATATACAATTATTAATTTAATCAGTTGCTCGTGTGAAGTTTGAACTGGTTAAGTGTCAGGAATATTATACATAGGCCACATAATAAATTTGCATATAGGCCTAAAATTACCCAGCCTTGTCCCTATTATAATTATGGCCGGGTCTCAGGGTATTTGCCATCCTGCCCTTTGTCCCCGGGTGTGGGTGCAGAAACAGAGATTGCTATTTTACAGAGGTATATACATGCACCTGTGTGTGCACGACGTCAATTATTCCGGGTTGATTTTTTCGGGCAAAAGTAAAATTTTGGCCCCCACTGCTGAAATGTCCCCTACGCCTATGTATACATACATACATACATACATACATACATACATACATACATACATACATACATACATACATACATACATACATACATAGGCCTACATACATACAAACAACATGTGAACATAAATATACATACGAATATAATTATTACTTCGTTCATGCATTCATAATTATGGACATATGCAAGGTTTTCGCATAAGTACCTATTTACATGCATTAATGTAATTATTTAAATGTAGAATCAAATGAATATTTCTCTACTTACCCTAAGTAAACTCGTAGGCCTATAGCCTCAGGTATCGGCTACATGTACTTCTAGAAATTTATGATTCTTTTAATTGATAACATCGTCGTCACTGATTAGCAATTAACTCGTTGAAAGCAATCGATTGCAGTTATAAATGTTGTCAGTGGATATCTCCAAGTGTCGACAATAAAACTTTAACAATAACAATAACAACTACATTGTTTGGCATTGTGTCGTTCCACAATAATCGTTTCTTCGTCTCCTCGAGTCAACAAAATTGTTTACGGATATAGCTGCGTTGGTGTAATTGCAGGTGTAAAAGCATTTGCAATTACAGTAGTCTCAAATGTATTTCGGCGAAACCTACTTCAACACTTTATTATATTGTTTTGCGACTGGATCCACTTCTGCTTTGTTCGTAGACAATAGTTTATTGATATTTGTTGCAACTAGGTTTACTTCAGATGTCTTTGTAGATAATAGCTTTGTCATTCATAGCCGTATTCTTTGACAAATAATGCACTGAAAGATAGAAGTTTGTAAAAATTTGTTTTGCATTATTTCGGTTCAAAACTTGAA
>OX457036.1:75172767-75207767 GCA_949752735.1 Lumbricus terrestris | reverse complement strand
AGTCAGAACGAAACAGGATCAGAGAAAGTGAGACAATGGTGTCCAAGATTAAAAGGATAGGTGATGCAATGAAACACGTATTACCTAAGATGCCATATGATATGATGGAGGTGCCATTATATTTTGAGACAGTTGAGAATGCATTCAACAGTTTTACGGTGGAAAAGCAGTTTTGGGTCAAATTGCTGTTGCCACTAATGACGCCTAGAGCAAGAACGGTGTTGAACCGATTGTCTTTCGCTGATCTAGACGATTACGACATAGTGAAAGAACATTTACTGAAAGAATTCAAATTGACAGCGAGAGAATATCGATCACGATTTGGAGATGCGAGGAAAACGGCAGAAGAAACATACACGATGTTTACAGCAAGATTGAAGAATCTGTTGAACTATTATGTCAGAAGTAGGCGAGTGGGCAAAAGCTACGAGAAGTTATTTGATCTGTTGGTGGCGGATAAATTGAAAGAATGTCTACCACCAGGTCCACTACAGTTCGTACTAGCAAAAGAGGGTACTGAATGCTTTGAAGCTAGTAATGTTGCAGAACTCGCAGACGTACACGTGAACAATCGAATTGGTCTAATGTTTCAAGACAAACCGAAATATGAAGCATGGGGAAATAGTTCGAAGCAACCCAGGTGGAATAGTAATAACAAAGAAACAGGAAATCAAGCCAGAAATAACGAAGCAAGGAATGATGGTGCTCCTGGAAGACAGTTTGGTCAAGATAGAAGAGAAGCAACGGGTGACAGACAAATGTACAGTCGAATTCCAGTGATGGGACGCCAAAGAGAAAACAATACAGCGTACAATTACAGGCGGGAGAGCACTGAACAGAGAGGGATTGTTAAAAAACGTTGCCATAATTGTCAGTCAGACCGACATCTGATAAAGGATTGCAAAGCACCACCCAGAATGACAAATCTGAGAAATAGATTTACTCGAAGTGCAGAAAATCTCAGAGTAAATCAGATACAAGTAATGAATGCACCGAATCAGTCTGAAGAACAAGACAACCGCGAAACGGAAGTGAAGTCAGTGATGAAGTGCACGCCTCAATTTGCTATACAGAGAGAAATAGTAAATTCTGCTCCAATTAAAGATACTGGTCGAGAAACAGAAAGCAAAGATGAATGTCAACGTACGAAGAAGTCTTTACTACAGCATGTCAATGTAGAGATACGTGGAAATGATGACAGTTGTCATCCCGTGCAAGTCAGAGCGCTGATCGACTCTGGTACTGAGATTCCAGTAATCAATGAGGAATTGTTGAAAGGAGCGACAGTGGAAGAAATTGGCAGAGTACATTTGCAATGTGTGGCTGGAGAACCCATTCCAGCTAAGTTGGTGAAAATCGAAGTGCGGATGAGTTGTCATAACGAAGGAGGAGATTTGAAAGACAAGGGAGTAAATATCGCGCCATATTTAACTTGGTGTGTGCCAGCATTCCGGCAGTCTTGTGCAAAGATAACAAAGAAAAGTTCTTGCTGCATCCAGAGATAATCGCAGAACTGAAAGAGGTTCCACCAGTGAATGTATTACAAGGAGAATTGCAAGTGAACGTGACTACAAGAGCACAGAGTCGGAGAAGAGAAGTGGAAGAAGGAGAAGAGGAAAAGTCAAATGAAAGTTTGCTAGATGAGGACACAGAAAGCGATGATGAACAAAGCGTTCAAGAAGAAGAAGAAGGAATAACATCCGGAAACAATGAAATTGAAGAAGAGATGGTTGCATGTGAACGTGATAATGATGATGATTCTGAGAATGATGGTGAAATAGACACGAGTATGAGGGATTTGTTTGCCGAAAATACGAGTGATGAAAGACAATTAGCAGACGCAAAGAAATTTGAAGAGCAGCAGAGAAATGACGAGTCACTGAGGTCGTGGTGGAAGATAGCTGAAGACAAAGGATCAGAGTTTAGTGTGGTGAATGGGTTGATGTATAAGAAGCATCAAATGTTGGACCAGTTGGTGTATCAGTTGGTGTTGCCGAAGGAAAGAAGAATTCAGGTGATGGAATTGGCACATGAGTCAGTATTTGGCGGACACTTGGGAGAAGAGAAGACAAGGGAACGTATCAAGTTGTCCTTTGTGTGGCCAAGAATGCGTAGAGATGTGGTGAAGTTCTGCAAGTCCTGTGAGAAGTGTCAGTTGAAAGCACGAAGTTTGGTGATGGATCGAGTGCCGATTACACCAATACCAAGAGAGGATGTACCGTTCAGAAGAATGACCATGGACGTCGTAGGACCAATCGAACCGACTTCAGCAGCAGGGCATAAGTATTGTTTGTGCATCGTGGACTCATGTACAAGATGGCCGACAATATTCTTGATGAAGTCATTGACCGCTAAGGCTGTATGCGAAGCTTTGATGAAGCTGTTCATGGATGTGGGAGTTCCGTCAGTAATCACGAGTGATAGAGGAACGAATTTTACAGCCAGTCTAACAAGAGAATTTCTGAAACTGATGGGGTGTTGTCCTCGATTCGATTCGCCAGGACATCCAGAAGCGGCAGGATTGGTGGAGAGATGGAATCAAACGTTCAAGAAAATGATTCATCATGTCGTTGTGGAAAATCCGAGACAGTGGCATAAAATTATTCCATTTACAGTCTGGGCATTGAGAGAAGTGCCTAATGCAACTACAGGAGTGGCACCGTATTTGCTGGTCTATGGAAAGTTGCCGAGAGGGCCACTCACCATCCTTAAAGAAAGCTGGACCAAAGAAATAAATCTACCACCAAACATTGGAGTACAACCGGCAAAGTACCTGAAGAATTTAAGAGCAGACATGGAAAAGGCCTTGACATTCGCCGAGAGCTGTGCTGAAGAAAAGCAAAAACAGTACGCCAGTCAATACAACAAAAGAGCAAAAGATAAAGAATTCGAGCCAGGAGAGAACGTCATCGTGCTGTATCCAACGTCAACCAATAAATTGATCTCCCGATGGCATGGTCCATGCACGGTCCTGCAAAGAAGATCCAAATATTCGTATCTGGTGGACATGAACGAAAACGGTCGACGGATTATTCATGCTAACAAGATGAGGAAGTTCATTACGAGAACATTGTCTTGTGGTCTGATCGTGGAAGAGGATGACGAATTTGGATCAGTGGTAGAAATACCGCTGAAGGAAGACTATTCAGAGACAAAACAGAAGTCACTTCAATTGGATTACGAACAAATTGGACATCTGACCAGCGAACAGCAGAAACAATTACTTGATGTACTGAATCGATATGCAGATAGATTTTCAGACCAACCTGGATTATGTACATTAGTAGAACACGAAGTGGTACTGAGACCAGACTTTCGAGAAAAAGAATTCGTGGCATATCGAATACCATTAATATACCGAGCAGAAGTGGAAAAACAAATACAAGAGATGCTGAAAGAAAACATCATTCAACCATCGTCAAGCAGAATGGCAAGTCCACTTGTCATTGTCAAAAAGAAGAATGGATCCTTGAGATTGGCTTGTGACTACAGGTACATTAACTCTTTTACTGAAAATTGCCGATATCCTATGCCAATCGTCAACGATGTCTTGAGCAAAGTTGGAAAATCCAAGTTCATTTCTGTTATGGACTGTCGCAGTGCATATTGGACTTGTCCTGTGAAAAAGAGTGACCAATGGAAGACGGCGTTTGTTACACATAATGGACTGTATGAATTTACGCGTGTTCCTTTTGGAATGATTAACTCTGGACGGACTTTTGTAAAAGCGATAAATATGATCTTGCAACCGATTCATGATTTTACTGAACCTTATGTTGATGACATTGCAGTGCATTCGAATGATTGGGACAGTCATTTAAGACATTTGGAATTATTTTTGAAACAAATAAGACTGCATAATGTAACATTGAACTTGAAGAAATGTGTGTTTGGTAAGAGTGAGGTGAAGTTCATCGGTCACCTCATAGGATCAGGGAAGAAGATGATGAATCCAGACAGGATTGACAGTTTAATTAATTTGAAGAAACCTGAAACCAGGAAGGAAGTGAAGCAAGTCTTAGGATTTTTTGGATTTTACAGACAGTTTATTTGTAATTTTGCTGAAATTGCTAAACCATTGACAGACTTGACCAGCAAAAAAGTACCTGATAACATTGTTTGGACTGATGCACATCAGAAATCTTTTGATTCCCTTAAACAGATTGTCTTATCAAATGTGATTCTATATATGTTTGAGGTTGGGAAACCATTTAATTTGTACTGTGATAGCAGTGATTTTGCTGTGGGAGCTGTACTGTCTCAGGTGGACGAGGAAGGGATTGAACGTCCCGTTTCATTTATCAGTCAGAAGCTGACAGATACTCAGAGGAGGTGGGCGACGATTGAGAAGGAAGCCTATGCAATCATATGGGCTTTAAACAAGTTGAAAGAAATTCTTATTGGTTCTAAAATCAATGTTTTTACAGACCATAATCCTTTAGTTTATTTGACTGAATCTATGTCGAAATCTGCTAAATTAGTCAGATGGTCTTTATCATTGCAAAATTTTGACATTCTGTTGAACTATAAGAAAGGTAAATTGAATGTAGTAGCTGATTGTCTGTCTAGATTGTAGTGTAAGATATTTTATGATGTATTATGTTATGGACTATTTGCATTGTTTAGTTAAAGTACGTTCGCTAATTTTTATAGATAATTAGCTCTCTTTAAAAGAAAGGAGGGAGGTAATGTGAGCTAATGTTGTATAGTCTATATAGTCAGTTAATGTTTAGGCGTACGACTAGACCAGCTCAAGGTCAGCGTCTAGACAGTTAGGCCTGCAGGTGACAGACTGGCGGGAAAGTTGGCGCGGCTCGGCCGACCGTCGCCGGAGAGCGCGAGAGAGAGAGGGATAGGCAGACAGACAGACGGACAGATAGAAGGACAGAGCGGCAAGGGGAAGAGTGTACGTCTAGACAGTGAGTTAAGTGGTAGAAGAAGGAGTTGGTAAGAGAGAGTAGAAGACGTTTTAGAGAACAGTGGAGTTAGATAATAATAGTTGCGTTGCTGTCGTTGAATTCAAGCGTTTGTCGTAGTTGATCCTTTGTTGTGTTATTTGCGTTGTTATGAACGAAGAAGAAAATACAAGAAACAGAGCTTTGTTGTAATTGAACAAGTTGAGAACTTTAGAAACTTATACACTAGCTTTAGATACCGAAATACAGTGACTAGGTTAGGCCTAGGCTGCGCTACTGAACACTGAAGAAAAAGGAAGAAAACTTTGAAGGTCAATTGGAGGTTGACAATCATCATCTTCGTCATCACTATGTTGGGTTAAATTGTTAACGACATTACACATGGAGCGACTGAGTGAGGTGTTCAGATTCGCCTGTGCGATGTTTCATCACCAGGAAAACTATATTCATTGGTCGAATTCATACAACTGGTATTGGAACTTTTTAGTCTCATGTTTTAATTAAAGTGTCATGTGATTTGCATTTGAGTAATATTTGTCATTTGTTTGTATGCGCACTTGTCATAGCGCCTCTTCCAGCCCTCAACCGCTACTCAGAGGCGCTCCCGACTACAGCGCGGACACTACATCGGAGTTTCACGCCGAAGCGCTGAGCAATTGCGAGTGAAGGACTTGCCCAAGGTCCCTACGCGGCGACTTGAGGTAGATTCGAACCTCGAACCTTCCAGCTTCAAGGTAACGACGCCACCACTACACCACCGCGCCCCACAATGGGAAGAGGGTCATGGGATTTGGATATCAGTCCCATTTCATGGATATGTTTTTCTCTTTGTCTGATAGTATATATCCTGCGTTCACCTACTTATCCAGTATTTACAGCATGGATGTCACCTTAGACTTGCAACCTGTAGTTCCTCTGAACATCTTTCGAACATAATGATATTATTCTAACGTGCTCCCAGGGCCGGATTAAGGCATGTTCGACATGTTCGGCCGAACAGGGGCCCCCACACTTTAGGGGGCCCCACACATGCAATAGGATTTTTTCATCATTGCTAGTTATAATAGCAAAACTTAGTTTAAAATCTATGAGAAATTGTCAAATTATTCAAAAACTACTGAGTTTTACATTATGCAACTTTTGCATATGTGTGGGGGTCCTTGTTGCAGTTTTCATTGCCAGGCAGATTGATCTTAAAATCGGCAGAAATGCTAGTAAGAGTTATACGTTTTAGGCCTATTACTTATTTAAACACTTAATACATCACCTGGTCGGAACTCAAGTGCTATTCTACGCATTATGAGATGGCGTGAAAATAACATTGATTAGGCCCACATGCAGCACGCACTTTATTTTTACGATTTCAATCAATCTCATAAATTTATATAGAACCTCTTGAAATTTTTACTCTCAGAGGCGCTCCCAACGCAGGCGTTGTCAAAAAGAAAAGTCTTAAGAAGACGAAAGAAAGAGCCATCAGAGTCACGGGAAGCGAGAGAACCACGGGGAGGCTATTACAGATAACTGCACCCACTACCGAGAATGCTCGTCGTTGCATGGTCACAACACACGAAAAAGAACAAGGAATTCTCCACGAGCAGCTGAGCGCAGTGAACTGCTGTCCAGAGAGACAGACACCGGGGTGAAAGCTCACATAAGTAGGATTGAGCTTGAGCTAGGGTCTACTACTGGCATAACCCCGAAAATATATTTTTGTTTGTAAACAGTGTGGTGCCATGCACAGCAGGGCAAATCGGGGCAAATGCCCTGGTATATAACAACTATTTGCCCTGGCCGTTATCTGCCGTAGGTCTACCAGAAAATTTCATAGCCAAGAATTTATATGGGGCATAAAATTGCTTCTGCACTGTTTGCTTGTACGAGTGTTGTGCGCTGGTCAGGAGAATGACTGACCATGAATAAATTTAATATTCTTAAACCGTAAAAGATGTAGGCCTATCGGTTCTTTAACACTATTAAAAGACCTGTCAATTGATATTGTTAAAAACTTAAAATAGAAGTAATGAATTAATAATAGACGAATGTTGAGTCGTTGAATATAACATGTTTTGTGCGTCATTTTGTCTTGCTTCTGTAAGGTTGGGGCCCCCACAGTTTTCCAGAACAGGGCCCCCACATTTGTTAATCCGGCCCTGCGTGCTCCTGAGTACCATCAGAAGATCTGTTTCGTTCCTCCTTCTCATTCTCCTCCCCAGTCACCTCCTGGGGTGTAAGCTTAATCATTTTGTTGTAGTGGCATTTAACATCATATTTTAGACCAGCGTAGAGAACACCTCTGAGTAGATATATATTTAAAAGACGCTATATGAATTCTCAGAATGACTGAATGAATTAAATGAATGCATCTGCTGGCTCATTACCATTCCTCGCTTGTCACGCGTATCTTGAACCAGACTATAATGTTTGTATGTTTTGCATGTGCATTTGTTATAGCGCCCCTTCAAGCTCCCTACTCAGAGGTTCTCCCGACTGCCACGCGGACACTGCATCGGGGTTTCACTCCGAAGAACTGAGCAATAGCGAGTGAAGGACTTTTCGTCGTTCCTATGCGGCGACTTGAGGTGGATTCGAACCTACAACCCTCCGGCTGCAAGGCAACGAACATACCCACTACACCACCGAGCCCCACAATATGGCGAAAGAGCTGCGCTGCCTCCTCTTTACCTCGGTGCTCCCACTCTGAAAAGCACTTATGAATAACTAACAACACTGTAATAGGCGCCTGATATGTTTTCAAAAGCAGTGCAATACAAATAGTCTATTTTAAAACGAGTATTATTATAAGTTGTCACAGTAGGCTATTGATCGCTGGAGCGGTCATTCGTCTCTTAGATTTCATTCATACGTATTATTTCCATAATTTAATTCATTCGCCAACGTTATTTAGTTATTTATCTTACAGTACCAATAAACTTCGTTGTTTTATAAATCTGTATGATATCGCTCAGTGCAAAATTCTGCAAACATATTCCTCTCTGCGCAGCCGTCTTTCATTCCTGACTTTGTGTCGCGTATACAGAAAGGAATCTATAATTGAAGTTTCTTTAGCTGATCTCTTACTATAGACACAGCTGTGTCTATATATATTGTGGACCAACATCGTCCGTCTGCATTTAGAACCTACGTCTGGATTGAATAAAGACGACAAAAGGATCGGCAGCTGAATATCAATCGACCAACGAAGACATCACGCATTGCATCCCTCTATTCCTCACTGCAGACTGATGACCACAGTAGTGTGGAGGAGCGGACATCATGGACATGCAGTGCAACGCGAATTTACCCGTCGTCATAGGCGGAGACCTGGGCCGAGAATTGGGGGGGACGGAAAGACGCGAGATTTTCCGAAAAATTTCTGACGACCGGCGAAATCTCGGAAAAAATTTCTATTTTCGCCGCCAAAAAAGTTGATGACCTTTTTTTTTTTTTTTTAGTCATCCGCCCAAAATCTGGCAAAATTTTTTTTCCGCCGTCAAAAAAAAGTCTTCGCGCTCAAACATTGGGGGGGACAAATGCATGGGCCGTCCCCCCCAACACTTTTATTGGGGGGGGACCGTCCCCCCTGTCCCCCCTAGGTCTCCGCCCATGCCCGTCGTTCGATTCTCTTGCAAGGTTTACACCGCTGCACTGTGGACAGGAATTGACGAGGAGTCCACTTGTCGATCTGTTTACCTACGCCGAAGAAAATCTAATAAGAAATGTGGTCTTCATATATATATATATATATATATATATATATATATATATATATATATATATATATATATATATATATATATATATATATATATATATATATATATATATATATATATATATATATATATATATATATATGCACACATATACATACATGCATGCATGTATATATATATAATATTATATATATGTATGTATATTATGGAGGTTCGGAAATCCATGCCGCATCAGTGGAGTCATGCCGTGCCTCTTGGTGAACGCATAGTCTTTGTTGATCTTGTTGCCGGTTCTCGACGTCTTCCGGCGTCCGTCGTCTGTTGTCTCATGGCTGCCATCGTAACAGATATGCTTCTTTCAGAGGGGAAGGGAGCAACGTGGCTCATCGTTCTGTTGTATACTTTGCAAAATCGTTCAGAGGTCCATCCAAAGGGATTTCGTCTCCTTTGGTCAACAAAATGCTCGCGTTGAACTCCACTAAACCGACGATGTTGTGTTGGTCCGTCAATTCATGCGTACGCAGGACTGGGTCTGGCAGCCGCCGACCGTTGGGTCTATTGGTCTAATGCCTCTGCGAACAAATTTACTTATGGTATTATTTTCATCCATTGCGCACAGAATCCATTTGTTGTATTCATTCCAACCGCCTAGTCTAGTTTCTGTATCTTAGATCGCATTGTATGCACCAGTAGCCTATGGCTAGAATAGAAATAGATCGAGCAATGGCATAGCCTATTATGGGAATAGCCTATAAGCCCGTAATAATATTTGCAAAACAAATATATTTGTTACACCGATGGTCTTTAAAAGTAGCTGATGTTCTGTTTACAGATTCATGTAGGTCTTATAGGCTACGTCGCAACAAAAGTTTAAAAAATTTCATCAATGCCTCAGTAACTGAGGTACATGTAATCATCATTAGATAGGCCTAATTGGACCTATGTCCTAATATGAACCTGACCTCTATCAATCCTTTCCAGTAAGCGTGACGCTAGAATGGCAATTATCCGAGTAGGCCAAAAATTTTAATTGGCCAATAATTTGAATATCAGCTTAAAACGTATTACTCAGAGATAACCTGCAGTTAAACTAGGTTGGTGTTTCATCATTGAGACATTTACTTCCAAGATGGCCAGCAGTGTGCAAAACCATGTCTATGCATCTAAGCCGGTGCCTTGTGACAGTCTTCCATCTATGATTCCCGCAGGCTCCCTTTTTCAAATTTTTACGTGCACAATGGGCGGATCTGTTTCAGGATAAATTCGCCCCCGGAGACTATAGGTCTATTCTGCCATAAAGTCTTCGGGGGCGGGGGCGGGGGGCGGGGAAAGAGAATCTTTCTTCCCTCCCGATGAAACAAAGTTCCCCCAGACAGACTTTATTTCAACGCGAGATAGGCTACTCAAACACGTCGTGCAAACTGTTTGCACGGAGGTCCAATCAACGAACGCATTATACGTGAACCAACAGTTCACTTCGAGCAATTTTAAACTCAGAAGCTGGAGGAGGATTGATTATCGTGAAGACTCAACAGGACAGATCTATTGCCCACTGTGAAAAGACAGCGCGGCTCCGTTAAGAATGAGTCTTGCAGGCTTAATCTACGTCCAGTTGAACCTATAGAAATAGGCTACCAAACAGAAAACGCTCCTGCAGTGTAAATACATTTTCCTCGGTGTTTGTCTTAGTCTGTCGTCTGACTCGGATAGTTTGATCAGTTCTTTGTGAATTCGGCTTGATATATAAATGGTTGCAAATCGAATCTTCTTCTACTCCCAGTTCCGGACAAAATGCGGACGTCTCTCTCTACGGCACAGTCCTATCGCTCGGCCTTCAGTGGAGATGGATTAAGAGAGCCCCATCACTCCACCTCCTCTTAGTCCTCCGCCTCCTCATCTTCTTCCTCCTCCTTCCATCTAATTACTTTTTCAGCGTCAGCATCTGTCACTCAACCTTCCACTTGATTTAATTAACCATTCGGCAAATAGCTGGCGACGTCAAACCTGACGAACTTTGCTGCAACGAAACAACAACAAAAAACAAGCGACCTGATTGACAGCATGCGTTCAAGTATTTAATTCAAGTATTATTTTATATAGAGCAACTCTTCAAGGAAACTATTGAGAGGTTCTCCCGACTCCAGTAGAATGTATCAGAGATTGATCTAGGGAACAGGCGCAGCTCAAGAGGAAGGCCATTCCATACCGCCGGGGAAAAAGAAAAAAGGCACGACTTTGCATGATGGAGGTGCGAGCAAACGGGACTGAGAGCACTCCTCCACCAGACGAGCATAGTGATGGACTAGTTCGAGTACCCGACACAGGCTGACAAAGATCACGTAGGTAAGTTCAAAGTTGTCAATCGGAAATAACTCCAAGAATTTAGGTCTGCATTTTTTCTGCAGCTATCTATCACTCGACCTTTTCATTCTCAGTGAGTTTATTGGATGACGAGAGCACCGCTGCACGTTTTATTGGGTGCCAGTCAGGGGCGGATCCAGGGGGTCCAATCCGGCCATGGCCCCCATTTAAAAATTGCATGGGACGTGGCCCCCCATTTGGTTTCAATAAGCCATTAAATAAATGTAGTGGGAGAGAAAAAGAGGACATCAGGCCCCCATTTAGAAAATCGTACGGGACGTGGCCCCCCCGTCGACTTAGCGGCGGGTGAATTGATTTTTTCCTGGAAAATTGGTCGATGACTAAAATATTTTTTAAAAAAGGTCATCATTTTTTTCGGCGGATGATATGGTATCTTTTTCCCGGAAAATTGGTTGGTCGATGACAAAAAAAGGTCATCAGTTTTTTCGGTGGCACAACGAAAAAATTTCCCCTGTCCCACACAAGACCCTAAATTTTGGCCCCCCCTTTGAAAATTTCTGTATCCGCCCTTGGTGCCAGTTAAGGTAATTCTTGTCCATCATGGGCCGTGCTAGTCAGAGAGTCAAATCTATTAAATAACTCACGATTTGTATGCAATCTGAAGGAATCCTCAGGTCCCGGTTATTTATTTAATGCGCTTCTGAAAGTGAGATTGACAACGCATTTAGAGATGCACAGAATAAAGAATTTACTGCATATACTTAACGATGCACCGGTATTACACTCCCGTGACAGTATATATATATAGGTCATATATATATATATATATACAGCATAACGAAGCTGAGGTTAATGTTTGTATCACTGTTTAGAGCTTCGATAAAAAAGGAGCATAAGATTTTGATGTATGTTCCCATGTTCACATAATAGCCTACGTCTGTGTTCACGGACACATACATTATTCCGGAGTCGGTCTTAGGCATCTTCTAAATTCTTGACAGCCAATTTCAGACGGAACACGGTTGCTCTGCTTACAGTCCTGTGTTTGTTAAATTGAAATTAGCCAGAATGGAGGTCGCCACCTCCTCCCACCGTATACTTCATAACAACCCGATGGATACCCACTGCCCACTGCCCAGCGGACCCGTTTAACACCGACCCATAAAAATGGCACCTATGCATGTTGAGGAAGCGCCGACAGTCTTTTATCTGTCCTCTAATATATATATATATAGTCTAGGTTTCTGTACTTGCTTCAACGACTCTGATCTGACTTAAACCTATTTCAGACGGAACACGGCTGCTCTGCTTACAATCCTGTGAAATGGAGACAGCGCACTGGTCCATAGACGAGCAGCTGTGGTAGGACATTGCAGACTGTGACGCACATTGTTTGCATGTATTCACCAGCAGCAGAGCATTGTTGTGTATTTATTGAGCCATTTAAGTAGCTCCTCACTAAGACACATTGTCGACGTCTATCCGCGAACTCGCGATGGCTCATTGACACCGACCGTTGGCTCTTAATTTCGCGGCTGATGATGCTTGCAAATGACTGCATACGAATTGCATACGCTGCATGGAAGAAGCTAGGCTGCTGAACGATGGTCGATTTGGGTCGATATCACAGATCTGCATTTACAGTAGGCCCTACTGTTTCGATCAATTGCAATCAATGTTGCAACTTTATTTAGAGAGAAGAGAGGAGAGGGTGAGGATGAAAGGAATGGGTTGGAGAAAGAAGGGAGGAGAGGGCGGAGAGGGAAAGAAGAGGATGGGGATTCCAATTCAGTCGATCAATCAATCAGAATTTATATAGCGCCCCTTCAAGGTACCTACTCAGAAGCGCACCCGGCCGAGATCAATTGGCGGAACAGGGCGCCAACAAGGGAACCTGCTCATTGGGTATGCGAGGGGCATTTGCCACCTCCTTGAAAATTGACGCCTATTTTTTAACTGCTACTTTCTGGGTTCTTAACAGATTTTTCGCACTAAAGCACTAATGATAATTATTCATGATACACAGAGTAAAACAGACAATTTAGAAGCCTCTACGAAAATATCCATATTCGTAATTTCCGGCTTTAGATCTTAAAAGCTCAAGTTAAACATCAACAGCGACCATTAAGAGTTGCGATCCTGCAAAATTTCTGTGGATTTTCGTGGTCGCAAAGAGACTATGCAAGGACATTGCCGACCCTTTACAGGCTATGTACAGCATTGTATATACGCATGCAGAAGTCCTCGGGTGCATCGACTTAATTCTTTTCGATTTATAGAAGATTCCTGTGCTTTTTATCGCTGACTGCCACGGTGGATGTTTTTTCTTCTGTAGGAGCATAAATCAGAAAACTATTACCCACAGAGGTTATCTGTTTTCGCGGATGACAACGAGAAATCGTCTTCTGCCTTCTCACCTCATGCGTCAAAAGTCTCGATTTGTCACGAAAATAATTTCAAGTGCAGCAACCTCAAAACACGCGCGCACACGCACACACACACACACACACATTTGCGCACATGCACGCGCGCGCGCACACACACACACACACTCACACACCCACACACACACACACACACACACACACACACACATCTAATGCGTATATATATAATCACATTTTATATGCCCATGTAGACAAGCACACACACACGCATCAGAGTAGACTGCATATACTGCATAATTATTGTAGTCGGTGAAGCATTGACAATAGTCGGAATCGAACTAAATTATACGAAGTCGTAGGCTACATCTATCTTTCGTCGGTCTTCCATCGACGTATAATCTGCAAGTTACGCTGTGTAACAAATTTAGTTTTAGTAACAAAAATTGTATTATAATTACGGAGAGAGAATTCGTCCGACCACACAGCATTCACATTTTAGCAGAGGCGTTTAGTAATACGTGCAGGCATATGGGCATATAGTAATACCTGTGGGTATACATGTATATTATAAGGTCTATAGGCTAACATATGTAAGCATATAGTAGGCTAATACGTGTGGGTATATAGTAGGCTAATATATGTGGGCATGTAGTAGGCTAAAACATGTGGGCATATAGTATAAGCTAATGTATGTGGGCATATATATAATAATCACATGTGGGCATATAGTATTACATGTCGTCTTGTTGTGTAGTTGTTCATCTCTAACCATTTCAAGTTGCGTCAAAATCTCTTACATAGACCGAAGCGATGGAGAGCAGCAACCAGAACAAGAGCAGCAGTCAGCTTTAGGGCAGACGAAAGGGGACTAAAGGGAACGAAAGGGTACTAAAGGGGACGAAAGAGGACTAAAGGGGACGAAAGGGACTAAAGGGGACTAAAGGTGACGAAAGGTTCAGAGACGTCGAACTGTTCTCCTCCACCCCCCCCCCCCCCCCCGATCTAAACCGTTTTCACAACCGTCAAAGGCAACCGAGGTCCTACTACAAGTTGCTATAACTGCAGTTTGAGGTGTTCCATTTCCTAATATATAGTTTTATGTTAACTGCATAAATTAAGTTGAAGTCGAACCCAGAACACAGTGGTGAAAAACAGAAGAACTTTGCCACGTAAATCGTGCAGTTTACAGTTTGCATGCACTATATATAGCTTATTTGATCAAATGGTTTGAGGGAAGAACAAAACGGCATAAATAGTTTAAGGAGGTTATTTGAGCACCTTGCTTAAATTTGCCAGTCTCACGCCTGCATGAAGGAGGAGGGCGTCGCTAATGATCTATGTTATCGCACAGTGTCGATAAAACGATTCTACTACGGTACTGTATGCATAATATGCATGTATGCAGATCCCACACGGAAACATGAAAACACGATGGTTGGACTATTCGGCTACTCAGTTTCATATGATATACTATTATATTCCATTAACCTACTGCCAATGAGTTCCGATTTAGCTGATTAAATTGGCCGACATTTTCTTTTTTAAATTTAACGGTGCGCCACTTAATCACACGTTTCACTGCTGCTGTTGTTTTTGCACTGAGACCACCACTAGCCTACTGCTGCTCTCACAATTCAGAACTTGTTATTCTCTCGATTGTTTATAATTAATCAATAGCTGAGCATCCGTTTTATTACCGGCAATTTATTTCCACCGGGGGCTAGTGACTGTTGATCGAGATTTCGACTGAAATCCACGAAAACAAAATAAATGAAGGTTTAAATATTTCAGCCTTTGCAAATAGTCGACGTGGTCCTCAAATTCTTAGTCAAAAGTCGTTGAAAAACATTAAAATAATTGGCGCAATTTTTAAAAATCTATTTATGGCCTCTGTTCCAAAGCGAATTGTTCTCGTGTTTATATTTGGCACAGTGTCCACACTTCACATCATTGGATACGCAAGTCAGTATATTATTTTGTTAATTATAATCCTGACAAAAATAGTCTAAAAATGGAAACAGAAAGAGTCCTTGACAAAGGCAAAGAATAATTAATAGGCAGGGGAGAGAATGAGAAACACAGACAAGAACACGGACAGCCAATAAACTGCAAAATTAGAAGAGTTGTCAGTCGTATCCTTGTGAATAGACAACACTTTTCTACAAGACTGTTGTCTTTATGTATAATTATGCTCATTCTAATGCTGTTGTACGCAACGCTTCTGGCTTCAAATGCATGCAGACACAGTATGTAATATGTATGTATGTATGTATGTATGTATGTATGTATGTATGTATGTATGTATGTATGTATGTATGTATGTATGTATGTATGTATGTATGTATGATTGTATGTATGTATGTATGTATGTATGTATGTATGTATGTATGTATGTATGTATGTATGTATGTATGTATGTATGTATGTATTGTATGTATGTATGTATGTATGTATGTATGTATGTATGTATGTATGTATGTATGTATGTATGTATCTGGTTAATTGTAAAGTGGCTTTTAAGGGCCTCACAATGGTGCTATATAGTATATAGGACAATCTGTTCCTACTCTTACCATTTCGTGGTAGGTGACTGCTTTGTTTGTCAAGCTCTCATGTGTATTCCAATCGCTTCTGATATTCGCAGAATCTCAACGATAAATCATCGTTAGACCCATACATATGCTTACACATATACACACAATTACACATACAGAAACAGAGTCATGTAATGGTATGCACAGACACGTGCAATGCAACGCTTTCCAGGCAGAATCAAGCATGGCAGGTCAAACGCAGGACCCAACGCATCCACACACGCACGCACGGATGCACAATCATGCAGTCAGGCATAGAAGAGGATGCAAGCTTCTTATGCATGCACCCCGCATAAATGACTGATTGCTACAGACTTTGTTGTGATTAGCACAACTATAGACAATAAAGCTCTGACTATGATTAGTATGGGAGGTGGCACCTCTGCAAATGCAGTATTTTCGATGTTCAATTATCAAAGACAAAATTTCTGAACCCATAGTACTAGTATCCGAGGCATGCCACCAGACCTATGGAGAGGAGGTGGTCTCTATTTTGGCCACTGTGTATGCTACCTCTAAAAGAAGGACTCTCTGCCAGAGCCATACTTTTGCATAATTGATCGATACGATCAGAAAAACAGTTCCGTGCACTCGACATTCTGACGCGCATTGTGATTGAGTGCATCCACTTGAGAATGGATGTCGCCTCCAGCACTTCCACATAGCTGGTCAGCACTCTCATTGCACTAAGAAGTCACGTTACTACCGATAGCCACACGACGACGACGACGACGACGACGACGACGCCAACGATGATAAGAAGCTGATACAGATAAGAGACAGGAACAGGTATACAGTGATAAGGATTTTTATCAGCGTTGCATTAAGACCGATCATGGAGGTGATGATGATGATGATTGTCGTGATGATGCCATAAATATGATGATGGTTATGCTGTTGTTGTTGTTGTTGTTGATGATGATGATGATGATGATGATGACGACGACGACGACGACGATGATGATGATGATGATGACGATGATAAAGATGATGATGAAGATGCTGATCAATGCCATAAGTATGTTGACAATAATGACAACGGTTATAGAAAACGACGCCAGCGATGTTAATGACAACCAGTATACGAGTGCATGTGTAGAGATAAGAAGACCTGATGTGAAAAGAAGAAGGATTGGTGTTTTTGTAGGTTAGGCAAAACTTCTTATGCACGCATGTTTATTATCAGTTTTAGTTTGGCCAACGATGTTTCAAAATATCCCGTTTTATGTAGCTACAGATCCCTATTAACACACCGATGGCTCCTATTATGAACTTAGCGCTCATCTAGGCCTACTTATAAGAATTGAATTCATTGATTAGCACAACACATTTATCTGATTTCTAATAACCACCACTTTCAACAATTATTTTTATGACTGCTTAGAACAGCAATGGATAAATGGATAAATGGATATGCATGATTGACAACTGGATATGCATGATTGATAATTGGATATGCATGATTGATAATTGGATATGCATAATTGATAATTGGATATGCATGATTGATACGGTACTTCTACCCATCGCTGCTGTCATAATCATTGTCATCACCATCAACAACAACATCAACAATAATAAGAAAGCAACCGACATCTCCCGATGCACTTTATCTTCTTCATCGTACAACATCTGAATTAAATGTATGACTCGTTGCTTGTGCACATCTATAGCAGCTGCTGGTCTGAGATCTGCTGTTGAAACGTACTAAATACACTAGACATCGTCTCTGTGTTTGCGGTCTGCCATATGATGATGATGATGATGATGATGATGATGATGATGATGATGATGATGATGATGATGATAATGAGGATGAGGACCGTTTAGTTGAGTGCTGCTCTGATGGACCATGGTACTATTGGTACTATTGGTACTTTTGGTACTATTGGTACTCACGTCTTTCCATTCGTCCTTCTAATCCGTTGGTCGCTAATCAAATGTTTATTTGCGCACTGCTACCGGCGCAACTGCCTGAGATGCCATGTACAGTTGTACACACACGTACGCACACGCACACCCACACGCTCACACACAGTTTCAAAGACTCTGTTTATGTCTCTGTCTCTGTCTATCTGTCTCTGTCTGTCTCTGTCCTTCTATGTCTCTGTCTGTCTCTTGTCTCTGTCTCTCTGTCTTTCTGTCTTCCTTATACATAAATATAATATTTTTATATACGCGTAATTGGCGGCGGTAGGCTATATATTATTGTAAACGTTGGCAGCTATAAATGATTATATTCAGTGCAAAAATGTTGGATAAATAATCATACAAACGATGAATAAATTGTTCATATCTATTGGTATTTCACATTATTTAAAATTAATAAGCACCTTCTGGATCGCGACCTGATACATAAGAACGAATGGACTATCATGTATGAAGTTGTAATCAGTTTGAGAGATTAAGTCGTGCGTTCTTCAAAGCTGTTCAACTGTTGTGCAGTTCATAGCAAAGAATGCACGGTTAATAGCAAAGAATGCACGGTTCAAAGCAGAGAAGAGAAATCACCAAATTCCCACTCTTTAAGCTCTAAGATTACAGCTGGGTAGCCTACCTCCCTCACCTCCAGAACAGAAATGATATTTTTATGAAAGTGTGATAATTTTATGTACTTCACCCTTTTGTGTGGTGTACATTGTGAACCAAAGACCGAACCACGAAGGAAGCCACGAACGTGTCAGGAAAGCAGTATGAATGACTGCCATTTAGGATTTTAGATCGAGCGCTGCCGCGGAAGTAAAGGTCCATGTGTAGCAAACGAACTATAAGCGCATGGTTGAAAATCGAAATTAATTCGGAGGCGATGCAAACGAGTTGAATGGGTCGAAAGAGAACAAGGATCATGAGGAGGAGGAAGGAGAAAGAAGAAGAGGGAAGAAAAGGAGGAGGAAAGAGAATGAGCAAGGAGGAGGACGATGAGGATGGATGAGGAGCAAGGAGGAGGAAGAGGAAGGAGAAGGAGGATAAGGAGGAGGAGGAAGAAAGAGAATGAGCAAGGAAGAGGACGAGGGAATGGAGGAGGAGGAAGGAGGAGGAAGAAGAAGGAGGAGAAAGAAGAAGGCGGAGGAAGAAGAAGGAGTAGTAGGAAGAAGAAGAAAAATGAAGAAGGAGGAGAAGGAGAAGGGAGGAGGAGGGAGGAGGAGGAGGGGAAACGGTGAACGAGGGCAGCAGCTGCAGGATTGGGGAAGAAAATAGATATAATGACAAAGAGAAGACAGTTGAGGCATCGAGAGCTAATGAGAACAGGGAACGATAAAAACGGATGTGAAAGCATCAGAGGTTATGGGGCGAGCGAAAGGAAATGGAATTGGTGGTTGGATGGAGGAAGAGATGGTTGCGAAGAGAGGACACAAAAAATCGAGGAGGTGGAGGAGGAAAAGGAAAGGAAAAGGACGACGAGGAGGAGGAGTAAGAAGAAGAGGAGGAAGAAGAAGAGGGGTGGAGGAGTACGAGGAGCAGTAAGAGGAAGAGGATGAGGAAGTTGCGAGAGAAGTCGTGGAAGGAACGATGGGGCAGCCGTCGCTTTGAGTATTACCATTTAGTTGTTGTTGTTGTCATGCATACCATGCATGTATACACGCTAATGTATACATGCTAATGGCTGCAAGCATTACCCTTTGGCCAAGGCATGCATCTGCATCTGCGGCTGAGAAGATGAGCAAGCAGTCGTCGATATAAATTGACTCGGTCCCTTATAAGTCGTTGTTGCCAAATCATCAGTAGGACTATTAGATGATGCTTCGCTGTGTTGTCGACTGATGAACAGTGGCACTATTATATCTCATCCGTCCTACATGTGACGTCGTCTTTGGTCGTCTGCCTTCTTCCGTCGATTCGACCAAGCAAAAGGTTGGCAAATATATATATATAATTAAATATATATAATTATATGCATATAATTATATCGTCACTGTTTGGATAGATCCATAGATATACACTGTAGTCGATTGAATAGTTTCATTGCATTGATTTATAGATGGCTTGTATACGCAAATATCATACTTTGTATTAGGATGTTGTGTAGTGAATATCCTGCATTGTGTCTTGGAATTTTCATTTATATGCGTAGGTCCATAATTATGCTGAGGCAGGAGTTTTCTAAATATTATTGGGTTAATTCTTCACGTACTATATGTAAGGTTGTAGGACATCATGGTAGGGTTCCCAGGCGTCCGGTAATGAACCGGACAGTCCGGTATTTACACAAACTGTCCGGTCAGAAATTTCAGACATTACCGGACATGGCTGTGTCCGGTAATTAATTATTGCTAGCAACAAGTGTTGGTTACTTGCAGTGTTAATTGTCTATTGGAGCCATGAAAAGATATCTGTTTACGATTTTCCAACGTAAAATGGATTGCCTTGTGTGGCAGAGAAAATGATGTACGGATCATACTTTATACCTTGTGCATAAAGTTGGAGGGTTGACACAGAGTTCAGGTCGCAATTGAACCGAATCTCCGTGTTTATAATGCCATATCTCTCGGTCTGCATGTCTGTCTGTCTGTTTTTCGTATGTCTGTCTCTCTCAGCACAATTGATCTCTCCCTCTTAGTATGTCTATCTCCTCTTTTCCCTTAAACACGGACGCTTGCAATCTGTCTGTGCTTATATGCCTTTCTATCTCTGTCTGTTTCTGTCTCTCTCTAACTGTGCCAATCTGCCACTCTAGATCTATAGGCGCTCTCTCTCTCTCTCTCTCTCTCTTTCTCTCTTTCTCTCTCTGGTCTTTCAAGCCTGTCCTATAAACCCCACACTGAGTAATTATTATTGTTTCGAGTACAAAGATTAATTCGCGTCCTAATGATCCGTTCACATTTTGCCTTGCATGTCTATAGGTCAACTGGGTTATCTATATGATGGAACTGAGTGATAAAATTGTTAAATGTGTTTTTAGTATTGTTTAATATCCGAATTCAGTCATTCTTCTTGGCGCCAAATTTTAAAATCAGCCACTAGATAGGTCTATGCATAATTTTATCCACCCTATAGATTTATAGACATGCACTTGGCTGAGTTTCCACATTGCAACTTTCAAACAGTCTCCGGCACGTATGTAATATATATATATATATATATATATATATATATATATATATATATATATATATATATGTACTAGCTGATTTACCCGATGTTGCCGGAGAAATATCGGCTTTCGCCCCCCCCCACCGCAACGTCTCACCCCGCTCCTACTCCGCGCTCCTCACCCTCCATCTTTCATCGCGTACACGCATATATATATATATATATATACACACACACATATATATATAAATATATGCACACACGCGCGCACACACACACACACACACACACACACATATATATATACACATAAATATATGCACACACACATATATATATATATATAATGTGGCTCCGTAACGTGATGGCCATTGTCCGGTAATTTCCTGAAGGCAACCTGGCACTTTTGTTTTCATCAAACGCCTCTGTATATAGCCTTCATAGACTATAAGAAAGCCTTTGACTCGGTGAAGCATAAGAAACTCTGGACAGTGCTAAAAGAAATGGGAGTGGACAGCCAAGTAGTGAAGGTTTTTAAAAGTCTGTATGACAACCAACAGGCAGCGGTCCGCATAGACAAGGAAATCACGGAATGGTTCAGGATTGGAAAGGGGGTGAGGCAGGGCTGCTTGATATCACCACTGTCTTTTAACGGGTACTCAGAGAAGGTGATGAGAGAGTCTGCGGATATACTTAGCTGGATCGGAGTAACGGTAAGCGGACGGACAATAAACAACTTGCGATACGCGGATGATATCGTACTCGTCGCTACATCAAAAGAAGCGCTCCAGCAACTAATGGACAGAGTGAATGAAACATCTAAGAAATATGGGCTGGAAATAAATAGTAAGAAAACAAAAGTGATGGTGGTGAGCAGAGATCAAGAGAGGATAGCGATCACATGTAATGGAGGAATCTTGGAGCAAGTGGAGTCGTTCCGTTACCTAGGCGTCATAGTGGAGGAGAGTGGAGATGGAGGCAGGGAGATTAGAGCCAGACTGGGGATGGCGCGAACGGCCATGGGGTCTTTGACTACACTGTGGAAGGACAGAACCATTGGAGCAGGGCTGAAGCTAGCCTAAGGCTTATGGGGTCACTGGTGTGGCCGGTGGCGCTGTACGGCTGTGAAACTTGGACGCTAAGGAAGGAAGACAAAAGAAGAATATCAGCGTTTGAGATGACAACATATAGAAAGATGCTGAGAGTCAGCTGGAAGGAGTTTAGAACAAACGAATCTATACTGGAAGAGTTGCAGCCAGAGCGGCGCTTGCTGGAGGTGGTGAAAGGAAGGAAGCTGAACTACTTCGGACACATGATTAGAGCCGACAAGCTGCCGGCATTCATATGTCAGGGCTATCTTGATGGAAAAAGGGCTCGGGGAAGGCCGAGGAGAAGATGGATGGATGACGTGGAGGAATGGACGGGGATGGTGATGGCCGACTGTGTGAGGACCGCGAGAAACAGAGAGCAGTGGAGGAAGATGGCGTCGTCGACTCTAATCCCCGATCCGCAGCAATGAGGATGGTCATGACGGACGAAATGCTTCGTTCCAGTGGCCGAGGGCAACGACGACGACGACGACGACGACAACCTGGCAACCCTACTTGGAATCTGTGAAAATCATGCTCGACTGGAAAAATCATTAAATGCAGGCCGATTATGGTAATTTACCACGGAGGAGAGGAATGGAACGAAGCGGTTGTACAGTGAAAAAATAGGCTACATTGTGTTTGGGGGAGTAAGTTTAAGGAGAAATAATAAAAAAACTTTTAAAAGCCATCAGATCATACATTCAGAGACTTGCAACATTTTCGGGAAAATATCAGGTGAATGACTAAACACGGTCGTCAGAAAGTTTCGGGCCAAGGGGTACACTGTATTAAAATAGCTGGTTGTGCAGTTCTAAATAACTCCTTTTAAAATGTCCTGCTTAGTTGGGACATTTTCAAAAGTCTTGCAGTTTCCTGGATTTTAAGGCTATTTCCAAACTCATCCCCAGCGTATCAAACATCAGGACACAGTCTAGGTGAGATCTACGGCGTGAAATCGAAGTTTTAGGCCTAAATAAGAGCTTTAGTATCAAAGTTTAAAAAAATTTATATGGTTTTTTGTCCTTAAGAGCATTGGATTCAAGGTCATTCAAGTCATTACAAGGATCGTCCGAACAGATAGTCTATGCAGCTTATTAACAAACAGCGCTCCAATTGTTTCCAGTAGTATATACTACACACACACACACACACACACACACACACACACACACACACACACACACACACACACACACACACACACACACACACACACACACACAAGGGCGGATACAGAAATTTTCGAAGGGGGCCAAAATTTAGGGTCTTGTTGGTGGGGCAGGGGACAAATTTTCCTTGTGTCGCGGAAAAAACTGATGACCTTTTTTTTAGTCATCGACCAATTTTCGGGAAAAAGATACCATTTCATCCGCCGCTAAATCGACGGGGGGCCACGTCCCGTACGATTTTGTAATAGGGGGGGCTGATGTCCTCTTTTTCTCTCTCCACTACATTTCTTCAAACCAAATGGGGGCCACGTCCCATGCAATTTTTAAATGGGGGGAGGCCATGGCCGGATTGGCCCCCTCTGGATCCGCCCCTGCACACACACACACAATAGATCTATATATAACTGATTATGATAACGCTGTAGTTGAGATATCAAAATGCATGGATCTAGTCGACAACTTACAAGTTTATCCGCAGAGAATTTAGTGATGTCATCGTAATCGTCATCGTAATCGTCATCGTCATCGTAATTGTTGTCATCGTCATCTCCAAATTTCTAAAGCATCACTCGAAAGCCAAGCGCAGAGCACCACTGGTTTATTCACGAGCGCTTTCGTGTTTAATGATTGTCGAGTGTTTTCCAAACGGCGATTATTTCTGCCTATATAGCTTGCTTTGCTTCAGCAGAAACCAGAAATTCGTTTTGTGATTGACTTGGTGGTTTACATTTTCTAAATTACCGGTATCGATTAGGGGCTTCTGCCTTCTATCTCGTGACTATAAGTATCAAGTAATTATTATTTTTAGACATTCAGTTTGTAAGACCCTTTAAGCGAGAACGAGAGCAGATGAAAATGTATCTAGCCTATACCTACCAGGCCTGGCTCGTAATTACTGAAGACATTTGCTCTGAAAATCATCGGCTATACATGTAATTATCTGGGATGAATGGCTCGATTCTGAAAAGTACGCCACTTTGACTATTATTATACATCGGCTGTTGTTCAGACTCGACTATTTTGATCTGCTTCATCTGGTTATATCCAAATGCAACTGGACTGCCGACCGTGTATAGCATACCAACCAGTATCAATGGGTAAGAAGTCCTGCCATCAGAATTACAGCCAGAGTCAATGACCCGGACTTTGCCAATTGCCATCTTCGTAGAGCGTTCTCAGTGATCAATAAGTCAAGGGGAATTCCCCTGTCCGTTGGAGATCGAACGACATTAATAAATCTTCTCAGAATAGTCGTCAGTAGTCTATACGATTCCCAACACCAACTAAGATAAGACGCGTCCGTGATATGAATAAAGTATACAGGCCGTACAGTTGTACAGAAGTAAGAAGCCTGTCAGGACAGAGAGAGAGGCGACTTCTGAAGGCGTTAATTTATTGTGCTCCCGCTCCGTGTTTAAAAGCTCTGCACAAGTCGGTGATGTAGTAAGTTCTCGCCGAGAAGAAACGGGGTGATGACCGAGCTTCCGACCGACGTCAGTGCCATTGTTGCAGTAGGCCTGGATCTTTCTCTTTTATTGTGTTGCATGCATGCTTTAATCGGTGAACTGAGCGCAATGAGAGTGTTAATTTTTTTATAAAGAATTAACAGTTGAACGGTTCAACCCTTGTGCACCGACTCGTTTTCATGCTTGTGAAAGAGTGAGGATGGGTAAGTTATCTTCTGATGTCGAGGTCATTGGAAAAGCGTGAGTCTGATGTTGACTGAGGTTTATAATAATAGACCTGCTGCTGTTAACGACATTGCCATTGCATGCAGAGATGATTGGCGTCACCCTCCTACTTTATCCAGGCTTAAGACTGGCACTGGCGGAGCACATTTAAACAGTGGCGGAGTTTTGACTGAGGTTGAAAAGCACAAACTAAAAGCAGACATATTGGATAAGGAAGGAGGAATGGAAGAAAAAGGACGTACAACTACTAAGCGGCGCTTGTGTCTTTGAAACTGGGTTGACCAGTTGACCAGATGTAAACATAGAAAGAAAACACAAAACATAAACAAATGTCGAAGATGCTCTTTCCAGTCATTAAGCAAAACAATTAAGTGCCAGGCTACATAAGGAAGTCCTGCTATCTCTGTGTATAGTAGTAAGGCTCACTTTACCGACTCCATGGCAGCCATAAATGCCATTATATAGCGCCGGAGTTCAGTCGACGCCAATAAAGAAAGGTAGCTGTATACATTAGTTCAAAGAGTTGATGGCAGTCACATGATTGTTTAAAAAAGGTATGACCTGTGCTTTAAATATCTTCGAAGATGGCGCGTTCTTCGCATGACATTCAGGTAGACTGCTGCTCGCAGTGGGTCCTAGTACAGAGACATATACATGTAGAAGGAACAGTCGACAAAACTCGTAGAAGACAGCGGAACTTGTATCAGACCCTTAGACGAACATTGTAACAACTGCTTCCTCTGTGTATGATGGGATTAGTGGACTGGTGGCAGAATCATTGCCATCTCATGTTCTTCCATGTTTATTTCCCGTCTTCCATCCCTCCTCATTTTACGCTCCTCACTTTTCCTCCTACTTCACCTTTTTTCATTTTCTCTTTATGACTTTTCTAATTTCTTCATTTCATTTCATCACTAATTCTTTGTTTCCTTTCATCGTCATTCTTTCATTCCTTCATTCCTGCATTCCTTCATTCCTTCAGTCCTTCATTCCTTCATTCCTTCTTTCACACTCAACTCAAGCGTCGTGGCGCTGTATAGAGGTCACAAAGTCACACTCAGTGGCGATTTATGTGCAATTTGGTAGCCTATGTAACGTGGATGCTATACATTCTCTATAGGAGTCTATTGGCATGATCAGTGACATTGTATACGTGTATCATATTTCAGATAAAGTTATCATCATAATTTCCGGTAGAACAAATTCGTTTTCTTCAAGAAAATAATCGTTCGAATATATTAGTTTCCATCCCTCATTCCATAATGAGGGTTTGTATATAGATGCATACTTGTATATGTCTGTATATGTTTGTACAAGTTTGCATATAATATTATTTGTATATGTTTGTATAATTATGTTTGTACGTGTTTGCATATATTTGTATATGTTTGTATAATTATGTTTGTATATTTTTGTATATGATTGTACATGTTTGTATACATTTTCACATGTTTTGTATATTTTGTATATTTTGAATAATTATGTTTATATGTTTGTACAATAAATGCACATGATTGTATATGTTTGTATATGTTTGTTCCAGGTGTCGACATTCCGATGCTCTGGCCTGCAGCGCCCTCCAACGGGCACTAATCATCACACAGAAGAAGAAGAGGGGAAGGGACGGTGACCATCGGTGTCGCATCGTGCTGCTGCTGCTGCTGCGATGATGTACACCGGATTCATCGTCCTGCTTGTCCTCATGGTCCTCTGCGCCGTCCTGGGAGCCGTCTACGCCTACATCTACTACACGTGGATCAATCCGAGGCGACACCGGATCCGGAAGTACGTTCTCCCTCAGACCCTCCCGCCGAACGTTGAGACACCGAACCCCACCCCGGCCAAAGGCGTTCACGTTTTCCTCTTCCGAAAGACGTAGTAACCTCTCGTATATAATGTGCACGGAATCTATCTATATATATATTTATATCTGCACGTGGATCGCTATTTTAACTGTCTATAATAATAATAATAATACCAGAGGTGCTTCTTATATTTTGCCCTATATACAGAAGCAAATGAGGAGTTTTATCGAAATGTCGCTATATAAATATTCTATGTATATTTTACATTACAGCTGGTTCTGCGGCAGTGATTTGAAATAACATACGAATGTCTTTGACGATCGTTGGAGCGAATCCAGTGATATATCTTCCACGTTGGATTATAAGCCTTACTGTCAAGGTCAAGCGGACAAGGTGCACTCGAAATGCCAGTCGGACAAGCGACAACAGCTCGAGATGGATAGCAGATGATGAAGATGATTGGATGACGGAGGAGATGATAACCAGATGACAATACTTATCTGAATGAACAGATAACATCAGATGATGAACACTGTGGAGATGATTGTGTTGTATAGCTCGTTGGTGCATTGTGTTCTGCTGGCTCTATAAAAATGCCTTCTCTATACTTTCGACTGTGTGGTGTTCGATGATGCGTGCGTCTGCGTAGGGATAAAACATGTATGATCACTATTATTATAGATATATGTAGACATATGCATGGATTGTTTGAATCATTGGGCTGTGCATATGTATATATATATAATTATATATATTATATATGTTTATACATACATAAATTGTTTGAACCATTGGACAGATCAATGCATCAATAGATAGTAGGCTACTTCTCCAAATATTTCCATTTTTCTTGAGTGCAACCAATCCTGACCGTTGAGGATGTTGCTCTCTCCTCGAATAGACTACAAGTCTATACATCAAGTAATTATGATATAGATGTGCATATTCCTCAGCAAAAGGTTCCCAGCGTGTATATATATATAGACTAATATTATATATTATATATGTATTGTAACATATATAATTATATACATATATATTATATGACCTATATTGGTAATTGGAATGAAGCAGACGATGATGACCTAAGACTGGACTATCACGCTCGGTCAGCCTGTAATCCAGTCCGTATTGATCAGTATACTGTGTTCCCTTCAACGTTCTTCGGAGCAAGGCATTTTTATTGAAGTAATTTAATAACCGGAAGCTAGGCTATAGCCCTAGTTTTTAAAAAAATTTCTGCAGTAATATTTAGGTCAATAGTGGTTTCATATTTTTGACCCATTCTGTCGCCCAACTGCGACCTCTCTACGTCATACCACGGCACCCTGCAGGTTCAGAAAGACAGAAACACTGATTTAATACTTTTAGCAGTCAGCAGTCGGCAGCAGTTGAGCAGATCAACAAGTCTGACAGTTCAGTCTCTATCATCATCATCGTCGTCGTCGTCGTCGTCGTCATCGTCGTCGTCGTCGTCATCATCGTCATCGTCATCGTCATAATCGTCATCGTCGTCATCGTCATCGTCATCGTCATCATCGTCATCGTCGTCGTCATCGTCATCGTCATCATCGTCATCGTCGTCGTCGTCGTCGTCGTCGTCATCGTCATCGTCATCGTCGACGTCGTCGTCGTCATCATTACTGTCGATGGGGTCAGTGCCCGTTGTTGTCAATCGCATGTTTCACCATCCGTCTCCACTTGTCTCTACCTTGCGCCATTCTGCTCAATTTGTGGATTTCCATTTCGTATCAGTCTGTGATGTCGTCCACCCATTCCCTACACGGACTTCCGCTAATCCCCGCTCTACACATACAACTATTCATTCATTCATTCATTCATTCATTCATTCATTCATTCATTCATTCATTCATTCATTCATTCATTCATTCATTCATTCATTCATTCATTCATTCATTCATAGCATTTATATAGCGCCCCTTCAAGAAACTACTCAGAGGCGCTCCCAACCCAACCACGAGCAAAGAAAAAAGACTTGAGAGACTTGTAGAACCCAGCCGGATGGGCCATAAGTAGAGAGCGAAGCGTAACCGGGAGGTCGTTCCAGACTAAATACTATATACATTATACACGGTGTCCCAATTGAACTGATACCCTTTTTGTTTTGGCGATATACTTGTCAATTCTAAATGAAACTTTACAGAATTTCAGCGAATGTAAGAGGGATAAATTATCAATGTTTCCTGAAAATTTTATTCAATTTTACGAACAGAGTCCGAAGTTATGCACATTCAAATTTGGGCAAAGAAAAGTTTACGTTTCTCAGCATAAAACAACAATCGACTTATTATACCACCTATTCACCTAGACTCTATATATTATGTATGCATACTTCATAACCTATGTATGTGCTCTATACATGTATGTGTGCATATAATATGATGTACGTGAATATGTGCTAGCCTATATATATTAGGGTGATTCACGTCACAATGGGGGGAAAATATTTTTTGATTTTTGGCTGACATAGTAGATAATTTTGTTCCTTTGATCTTATTCAACATTGCTACCAAATTTTACTGTAATCTGTTAACGTTTACTGAGTGCTCAATGCCCCTGAAATATTACATGGGGCATACATGAAGAAAGCAACACACCTTCCATTGACGAGACCTGGAATGTAGCAATTCTTATTAGATAAAGCTACAATCCTGTGAGTAAAAATTATGTACATAGTCAAAGGCCATACATAAACAATCAAGTCTAACTTTTTTTTATTATAAAGAAACCTGCTGAATTTTTCTATAATATAGATCCTATTCTGAACTGTGACATCATTGTTATAAAGCAGGAATATGTTTCCATATTTCTATGAAAAGTGCAACTGCATATTTTTTTAGCTGTCTATGCATTGTTCTTGGCAGTGAGAGAAAGATAACTACCTGGTAGATGAATGTTTATACACTATTCTTAAATTAAAGTTTAAAACGTTTTCAGTCCATGAGTGTTTTTTGTGAAAATGCCATTTTTCTGAATTAAGCGGCAGAATCTTTTTTCACTACTGCAACAATGTGGAAAACAGAACTTTAGTTAATTGGGAAACTAGAAGTTACCCTTCCTATATTAATGTATCGCCTACAAGAGGCCACACACTACAGACCTTTCTATTTTTTCATCATTGCAACTTTTGAAGAAGGCCGTGCAAAAGAGCTTGAAAATCAAGTCAATCTGAATTTTGGAATAAGGCACGAATCCATAAAGCAGTTCAGTCTATAAAATGTCAAAGGAAATGGTTTAGAGATAAAGATAACAGAAGCAATGACTCTAAGTCACAAAAAAGTGAGAAGTATTTGTAGAAGATATATATCTTTTTTGATATTGCATTTAGCAAAGCTGAGCATAATTATTATCAAAATTGATAAGTATAAGCAGTTTTTAGCAGATCAGCAAGAATCACGAAAAATGTGCATGACTGTTGTCAATGAGGAGATAGTTGTATCTCTAGCAAAAGATGAGAAAATAAAAGCCAGGTAAAAATGACAAGAGAATCAGATAAAGGATCTTGTTTGAGTAACCAGGCAGCTAGAGACTACAAGAGTAGTGACTTGAATGATGATGAAGAGGATGACAATGGAGAACAGTGCTGATAAATAATATTAGGACTATGATGTCAAGATCTCAATGTACTACAAAATCAGGTGAATAACCTACTCTTCCTGAAGGTTAAGAGGAAGATACAGCAACGAAAAACCATTCATTCTTCAAAGCAGGATCTGCATTGAATCACATAAACTTGTCAGACAGAAAGTTCACTATCTTGGCAGTTACCATCGCAATTTAAGCAAATTGTTAAAAATGAAGACGAAAGCTCTTATCAGTTTCAACTGATCATCGCATGCCACCAGCTGTTAGCAAGAGAAGAATGCGACGGAATTGTGCCTAGGCTACTGATTCAAGAAGAGACTGCTGGTGATGGAATGTGTCATTTCAGGGGGAAAGGTGTATAAGGTTGCATGAAGGAAAAGTCACCTATTGTTTCAAGACTTATAGTTTCCAAGGTCAATTTCAATTGACAAACTCTGAGAGAAGAATTTCCACCGAATTTCATGTATTTTCAAGTCCTATATGTATAAATGTGAGAGTACGGATAGCTGGTCTGGTGGCATCTGAGTCAATAACTTGCAGTTGTACAAGGCTACAAGTCGATCAGTCAGCATAGAATTCCTGTTGAATTGTGAACTTTTCTAAGTTAATTTGTAATAGTGAATGTATATCTGAGTTCTTATATCCACTTTGAGCTACTAAAACTCATTGATTTGTATTATTCAGCTTTACTTAGTGTGTGCTATATCACTTGGCCATTATGTCAATTTGCAACTTTGAATATAGCTATATGTAAACTTTGTGCTCTTTGAGCATAACCTAAAATGCATTTGATTTTGAAATTTCTTGTACCTAACTTAACCTGTACCCCAAAGGAACAAAATTAGCAACTATGCTCATTAAATTTCAAAAATAATTTTTTGTGAATCACCCTAATATATATACACATATATATATTAGGGTGGTCGTTAAAAATGAAAGCTTGAATTGACTGTTCTCCAAGGCGCCATTTGGTTCCATTCTTCCCAGAAACATCACACAAAAAGTTGTAAGAGAAAATATTAATATTTAGGACTAGCACAACGCCATCAAAGTTTTACCCTTATAATAGCAAGTCTTCTAATGCCAAAGTAGCTACATGTTGCAATCCACCAGGAATCTTCAAACCAGGAATCAATTCAACTACTTGCACAAGTTACACGTAGTTGGTCCACACTTCAACATAATGATGCTACTGTTATCGTAATCATAATCATCAATTTATATAGCGCCACTTCAAGAGAAATTCCTCAAAGGCAAGAAAACCTGTATAACACACCGCATCACAGATAACATCTATCGTGCCAGTATCTGACGTCTTTGCAAATAGCCTACTATCCGTTTTACCTTGTTGTCTTGATTGATGATGATAGCTAATATCTTATCTTAGACTGTTTCAGTAAGGGAACAGTAATAGTATAGGCATATAATAGGGATAAATATAAAAAATTTATGGTTTCATCTGTGTCCTACGTAATTAATTTATTCTGCAGAATCACCAATATTTTTAATGAGGTCTGATTTCTCAGAAATATTTCTTTTTCTACCGTCATTGTTCATGGGGTTACTGGGTACAAGGAACTGGTGTAACATTAAAAAGTAGCAACCCATTTTAGATGCGAATTTTTATCCCAGATTTAGGCTAATATGTTTTCAACCTGAGGCATTATTACCTTGTCTCACAATTCAAATTGCATTTGGTCTTTGCATGGGTTTGAGCTATGGTGCAGTTTTCACGATACACTTCCCTCAAAGTGAAATCTCTGGCATGTTGCCCAAAGAAGGTGTTCATCTGCCACCAAGAGTGTAGCAATGGGTGTTGTCTTGAGGGTGCAATTTCATCTGGATCCATTGCTGAGCATGTTGTAGAGATTTAAGCTGCACATAGCTTACGTGTTTGACACCATCGCCTTTCATGCTAATTTATAATAGGTAGGCCTAGTTAATTTACAATAGCTAATAAAAGGAGTGTAATTTGTATCCACTCTTGACAGCACTTTCTGTGTCAATATTATTGTTTGACTATGTGGTCATTCTTTCAACTTTACATGTAAAAGCATACTTTCAATGGGATAAATTCTATATTATAAAATAGGCAACAATGTGAGTAGACTTCACCAGGTACTCAATTATGATGCTCTCTTAGAAGTTGCTTAGAAGCTGCTATTTGACTCCTATGTGGTAAGAAGTAATTTCATAGATCTATAAAAATGATGATCTCAATAATTTCAACATCTATTTCAATTCATTTGTTTGCAGCAGCTCTTGGAATTTTTTTTATCTGTGATGCGCTGTGTCATTTTGCTCTGATTTCAACAATAAACAAAAATATCATCAGTATTTTACTCTAGTTAAACTTTTTTTGAGGTCCAGGTCCTTGTCCGTTTTTTTTAATCAGAATTTTACTTAAAGTTAAGCATGTAATAAAGAACCTTTGGTGTTACAAAGAATTCCTATAGATAGAAATCAGGCCTATCAAAAGAACATAGAACGTGAAAAAGAACGTGTTGGCTTACTAGTATAGGCTTATGGTAATCGATCTCAGGAACTCACGCGTCAAGTACTATTGTGATGATCAATTGTTCATAAAAATATATAATAGACCATTATCATCATTGTGGAAGTCAGGCATACTTGTCAGTTGTGCTTGAGTAAAAGAATGTAGTCTTTCTGCTAAAAGTAGTCATAGGTGCAAAAATGTGACTAAATTATCCTTATACTCAAAAAGACGATGATATTTCGTAAAATTCAAAACTTCAAGCACGTTGTGCTAGTCCTAAATATTTTTCAATCGGGATAATTTTTGGGCTACAACAGTCTTTTACCAAGTGGCACCAAATGGTGGGTTGGAGAAAGAATAAAACTGAAGTTGAAAATTTGCCATTGCAGCTACGACCACCCTAATATATATATATATATAGATATATATTATATACCTCTTCTTGTACATACTAAACAGATACTAGTCCACGGAACGAGACCCCATTTTATAACGAGATGTTTTCTGCCCAGCAGATCCAATTACAGAGGAACATTTAGCGAGATTACGTGGCTTTATGGATCTGCTATGTAGCTATAGCAGTGTATATATAAAAACTATATATATGCACAAAAAACAAAAAACTGCAGGAGAGCAAACGACAAAAAGCTATCAGTCTTCATTAGACCTATACATTAGACCAATTTGGTCTCTGTCTTCCTGTCTCTAAAAAAATGTACGTTGCTCACAATTGCTCTTCGGTATAATTGCATATGCGCCGATGAGGCATGCGTGCACGTCTAAACTTTGGAAGAATGGCAATACAAAAATGCAGTTGTATGAAAAATATGTTTCGACACAGGGCAAAAATGTGACGGTGACTGTTGAAAAAGTGATGGTGATCACCATGCAAAATAGCGCCTATATGAAGTAGACCTACACCTCTCGAGTAGTATCTTCGGTGGTCCAAGGTTGTTCTGACGATGCTTATGGACATAGTTTGGCTGATCACCTACTGGATGGGTTTCGGGTAAACACTCGATAGATGGGTCTAACGCTGCAAACCAACTAAGTCCGACGGTCGCTAGGCTTCGTTGGAACCTAGTGAACGTTATTTGTGGCCCAACACCACCGGCATATTCATTCATTCATTCATTAGAAGGGTTTATATAGCGCCTCTTCAAGAGGTTATTCAGAGGCGCTCCCAACCTCAGCGCGGCCAAATAAAACTGTCTTAAGATGAGAGAGGAAATTCGCATCCAGACTTATTAAGTCCTACATACGTCACGTCGCATGATAATAAGTTATGTGTGTATAAATTTGACACACGAAGCTCATGTGCCACGTGGATATGTTATCTATCGTTGAGGTTTCACATAGGTCCTACATGACCCTGAAAAGTTGCCCCTGTGTAAATGTGTATCACACGGTTCTTGACCTTTCGTCTTCTGAGTCTTAAGCTGTAAGCAGCAGTAGCCTACAGTCGCAAGTTCCTCAGACGCAAGTCTACAATATCAGACCTGACTGGAATGTTGATTATTTACTTTTAGTATAAGTTATTGAGGTTAGTGAGTTAGTAAGGATCAAAAGATGGCCTTCGCGAAACTCGGCTGCTCATTCTATTTTGATATAAAAAGTATCATCTTACCGGCAGGCCTATATAGGCTCTACATCTCGGCCACTGTTCGCACTCTGCCAGTGCCAGTCCCAGGCCTGGATAAATGAGGAGGGCGACTCTAGTCATCTTTGATAATTATGATAATGTCGTTGAATAGCAACAAGCTCCGGTTTTCGAAACCTTGTCATACAGACGAAGAGAAGAGACACGCGAGTTGTTTGGACACCGTGTAATTGCATTTATGTAAAGCCACTTAAGGGAAAACAGCTCAGGGGCTCTCCAGACCCGACTAAACAAAACTATTGAAATGCCATAGTTTGTTGAGTTTTGTCCTGATAACTTCAAGTCTCGGGTCCATATGTCTGAAAGAATAGGCAGAAGGATTAATTCCAACAGAAAATTAACCAACTGTAGAAACCATCAAAAACAAGTTCATTTCAATTTAGCCAACGGGTAACCTAATTGAAGTTTATGGAGACACTCTTGACTCCTTATATGGCAATCGGGCTGAACCGGAATCAATCCAAGATCAAATGTACCAGGTATACCCGAAAATTGTCAGATGATTTTCAGTAGGC